>WEDG01002091.1:0-55203 GCA_017591395.1 Schistocephalus solidus | reverse complement strand
TGGACCTCGTCAAAATCAGACGGTCGGACTGTAGTACCTATCATTGTGTAGACGCTGTTCAAGCTCTTAAGGGTTAGCGACTTCCTACGGGAAGCCTCAATGCACAATAATTCTGACAATACTGGAAGTGACGGCCAGCCGAGTAGAAAATCCAGCCGCCTGCGCCTATAATAACTTACGTTCTGCTCTATGTCTACCACAGTCGAACGCACACTGACGACCGTGTACCTGGTAGATCTTGAGGAATATCCTGTGGCTTCTTTCTCTCCTTATGATGCATTGCTGAAAGGAGCTCTCGCACTGTATTTTTCCAACTTCTTTCATTTCCTACCAGCACCATTTCGAAAGGTGCTGGATCAATCCAGTGGAAGTAGGGTATCGCAACAGTTTTCGAGTTATTATGGAAATATCCCTAGCCGCTATGACTTTCTAGGCCCTGTTCCGTATACGAGAAGAAGTAGGACGTCAGTTTGAAAAATAGTATATTTTGCACAGAATGATTAGAGAAGGGGTTGGAAGAAGTTGCCTGCAGGACCCGGGCACGTCCAGTGCCATGGCTGCTACTTTTCAAGTGTGAGACCGTGCGGAGTCGTCACAGGGCATCCAGCGAAAGTCATGTCAGCTTTGAAGATGATTGGCCAGATTGGACAGCCAGGTTGATAAGGGCCAGACAGCCACTCGTGCGCACATGCATGCGGCCGCGGAGGGTTAAGCTTTTGCAACGCGGACGGAGTCGGGTCACTAAAAGGATTTTAGATCGCCATCCTGTTTTGAGGTTTAATCCAAGGAATTTCAGCATGACTCTCGGACTAAACACATATGAAACTTTTCCACACATTGTCTTGCGTCATCGATTATCTGTAATTACGGGAATTTCTGATTTGCCGTGGCAAGATCTAATTTAGTACTTGCCATTTATCATTAAAAAGTTAATAAGACTATTTGTTGTCAAAGTTAGTTAAACATTTTTATTTTTGCTGAGAGGCATATGTAAAAAATTCAAAAAGCCTGCTGCAATCTCGGAAAAACGGCCACTGAAATAAATACCCAAAAGAGGCTATCCTTTTCCACCTAACTCGCGGATATTTAGATTTTATCGCAGACAATATTCCCTGCCCGCCAAGCATCCAATTGGTGCGATTCAAGATAATTACGTCAGTACATGTTCTCGAGAGAAATAACTAGCGCGATATGCCCTAGGCACCTCCTCTACTACGAAGTTGAATTTGATTTTAACTGAGTAGTTGCCTGTCCAGCCCTTCTTTGGGTTTGAAATGGGGGACAAAACGGTGCTTCCCAGACTAAAGTGTTTGCATGGACATTCTTGCATACTGTTTGTTGCTGTTTCATTCTGCGCGTGGTATCGCTGATAGTTTTCCGCCAGTCGAAGTAGTTGCCGCGGTTACTAACCTGACCATACACACAAACATATTCGGCCGATTATCACCCTGGAAAACGAGTTTATGTTCACATTTGTTACCGAGTACGTATTTTGTAGCCTTGTCATGTCTGCATCAATTCACGTTCTCCGAGCTTTTAGAAGTTGAAAGCATGGACGCACCAAGGGAATCACACATTTTCGTTTGCTAGAAGAAGATGAAGGTATCGGATCCTTTTGCATTGCGGTTTTTCGAAAAAATCGTGAGTTATATACAAAATTGTCAAGCTTTTGTACCCACGCGGTACACAGCTAGCGGTCTTCAGTCATATTGTCCTGTTTGAACTGCATAATAAAGTGACAAAGAGGGCCGCCTTCCACATAAAATCACTGACATAATTTAGGAGAAGTGATAAGGTGTAGCCCTGAAATGACAGTTCGACCCGCTAGTTCGACGATGTCCACCGCGTACTTCAAAAGTTTGAAAGCAAACGTGATGAATTCGGCGTGAATACTTTTTAAGTGATAGTAGACTTGCGCTGCATCTACCGAACTCTCGCTCTCTCTCTCTCTTCCCTCGCCCCCCGTGTCCGATGTCATTACAGAGTCATTAAGACAGGAGGAGGAGTCTGGTGCACAGCGAAATCCGCATCTAAGCGTACCACCACGCTCCTTCGTCCACATCAAACACTTGACCATGGTTTTAGTAGCCTTAGTGGACATAAACACAGGTGCTAGAACTTTCATTTCCTTCATCGTAGGTTCGAATCTCTATCATAATGAAGCGGATTTTAATCTGAACTAGTTTCGATCTATGGGGGCTCCTCGTTCCTGTTTCCCATTACATTTGCGAGAATCATAATTGCTTGCCTTCATGAAAGTTAGTCGAATGTAGTCATTCTAGTGAAGTTGAGCCAGTTGGTGGGCTGTTCACAAGAGTACAGAATCACAGGGTCGGAAATCGACACAAGGTCGGCTGCCATTAAGTCAATCGAAATCAGTGATAGAGAAACTTACAGCTCTGTTGAGCTTCGGAGCTTTGGTACAACTTGGGTTTTCTACTGCACAGCGTGGCTTCTGAACATGGGTTCAGCACTTAAGGCACCAGTAGTAAAAACAATATTGGACAGTTCTGGTTCAAAAATGCCACAATTCCATCGTCATACTCTGCGGCAGTTTACAAATAGGCCCTTTCCCAAACATAACACTTCGAAAACTGCTAATACAACTGCTGCGGTTCTAGTACCGTTTGTTCATCTAACTCAAAATGGCGTATTTCACAACTGGTCTTTGATGACTACTGTTCCACCATCCGCTCAGTGCTCTGTTCCCCCAATAAATCGGCATGGCTTTAGTGGCTTGATGGGGCAAAAATTTGTGTCCGCATAGCACTGTCCTATATAGAACCGAGTGTAAAGTTACTGATGCTCCTTGCACTCAGTCGGACAATCAACCTGAAATAATTTAGCTGCGTCAGTGTGACGAAAGGTGTGATGGTCTACAATGATAGCTCCCTGAGCACAAATAAGGGAAGACAAGTTAGGTTGGACAATATCTTACTGAGGCAAAAGAGCATATAGGAAGCTCATGAGGCAGTTGCCGCAAGCCGTCTCTTCAGGCGGGTGTGTGCGTGCTTGTTAGTGTCCCCTAAACAGACCATTTGATAGATGCGCTGGACCAACACGGGGGCCAACTCATGACACGGCAGGCGTTATCGAGTTGAGCTTCCATAACAAATACCTAACATAGGGGAGTGGTGGCACGCGTAGATGTAGACTCACGCCAAACCAACCACTTTTTGCCATTTATGGCTCTGATGCGAGACGTGGTGGCGCGGCCAGAAGCGTCCCTGACCGCGCCAGCCACCTGCGGCCGACCCCGTCTCCAGTCGTCTTGACACTGACTGACAACGGCACAGGCTGGTAAGGGAAGGAAGAGTGCGGTAGATGCAATGCAAGACTACTATCACTTAAAACTAATGCACACGGAAATCACCGTCCCTGCACCACCCAGCTGTGGAGCATACGGTGGACATCGTTGGCTTACGACGGTTGAACTATCGTGTCCGCCGCTGAAATTCCTAGTTCCAAAGCGCGTGTGTGCGACTTTGCTCTGTCTGAGCTGCAGCCAATCAGCAGAGGAGACAGCACCGATTGGCTTCGGAGTATCGCTACGCAAGAGTCAAGTCTCACGCGATCCCAGCGGCGAATTGACAAGACGACGTGATTAAGCTGCCAAAATGAAGATCGCGGTTGTGGACGGCCACATGTAAAATGGCTGCGAACCCACACTCGGCTGACTGAAATCAGCCATTTTTGAGTTGTGTGTGACTGAATGTTTGCGTCGTCCCCGTGGTTTGCTGCAAATGTCAGCAGCTTCCCCGTTTATAGTAACGCACATGGGCTTCTCAGAGTGCATAGCCAAAAACAACCAGAACGGTGAAGATATTGACCAGTGGCAATCTACGCGACAGACCCGATGGAATAAGGGACCTATGCAACCTGCAACACCAGCAGCCCTCACGACTATCCAGCCACTGAAGGTGAGTAGTCGAACCCGCTATTGCAGAATTGAAAGCAAAAAAACTCCACGCGGCGAACGTCTTCACTTTTTAGCCTTTTCCACCTTCGTGTTACATAAAGTAGCTGAGGAGAGCCCACACAATCCAGGGGAATCTGCGCAGTTGTGAATTCACACAATTGCAGTCTAAAACTCAACAAAAATGACGGTATCAACAAACCTAGCCTGAAGCGTCCCACTTCAAGTCACTAATTTACATTGGCGATGGTATTCGACGCTGAGTGGAGGAGTTGACGCTTTTAACGATGCTATCCTGTTGCAAAAACGGCATGCCATGCCACCGGAAACAAGGAGTCAGCTCGAACTCCACAAAGCATACATTTCGAGCAAAAAATAAATCTCTGAGTGTACTCAAACAAATCACCAGAAAATGTGTGTACTCTTACCAGCTTCTTATATGCAAAAAATACAACAACTGAAATTCCTGGTTTGTTTTTTTTAAATGCTAAAGCAACCTAGTTGTACTGATAACGGGCTTCCACGATTGTACTTTATCTGATAAGAGTGATCTCAATCTTGGTCCTTACTGAGACTTCATGGGCCTTTGTGAGAATATTTAGAGCCAGCACAGCACACTGAAAACTGGCCATGCACACAAACCCCGAGTAGGCTGTCTGAAGTCCGCCTGGTTGTAACGCCAGACCAAAGTACCGGCATTCTGATCACGTGTTTCAAGGTCACAAAGTAGCAATTCCCGGTCGGCGCAAGCGGTGCACACACATGTCCGTAAATATTGGCTAAACAGCACCGACTGGTGCTGATCGGAAACAGAGACGCCGGTTTTGGCGCCAGGCCATAAAAAGGCTGCGTAGACGCTCCTCTTTAGCGTTTAGAACCGATAGTGCTTGGGCTCCACTACATACCTCGGGGATTCACAAAAATGATTATTTGGGCCTGACTTCCAGAAAGCTAATTTGCTCGGGTCCCGCCAAACTTCGTCTGCGTAGCAAATACCGTCAAAACGTCAGTCCAGTTGGTAAGGATTACTTATATGGCCCCCTAAACAGGACAGGGGCATAGGAGCGCCCGCCAAAGTAATAAATTTGACTCCTGCGCATAATTCCAGGAAGGGAAATAGTCCCGTGTCCTAGTCCTAACGCTAACCCTTACCTTAAATCTTAACTCTTGAGTTAATACTAACTCTAAGCGTCACCATAAACTTACTCCCAAGTTACCTTAACGCTAACCTCAACCCAAAACCCTAAGCTTAACAGTAACCCTAACCATAAAGCTAACGCTATTTTCCCTGAAATTTGGCGAAAGACACCTGTAGTGCGGGCGGTTCCTGTTCTCATGTCCTGTTTAGAGGAGCATACAAGTCATTCCTATCGAACGCTTTGGTCGTTTGATGTGCAGAAAACACGAAATTCAGTCACCTAGAAGCATGCTTCATTGCCAAGACATACGGTCCCTTCCCCTTTGTCGAGCAACCATGCATACCAGGCTTTATTTAAAACAAACCAATTGTCATCTCTCTGAAACAAAGGTGCCTTCCCCATTTCCGCTCTTTGAACTTGTCAGAGTTTAGAAGTCCTGTTCACTATAGAATGGTGGATACTGATCTTGAAAAGAGGAGTGCGCGTTGTCGGTTGCTGCTTATTTCATGTCACAACCACTGACAATAAAAATAAGTAGACATACAAAACCAAAATCTCAGTTACAGTGCCTACAGTAAAAGTTGCCCACGCGGTGTCAAAAAGCAAAGACTCGGGTTGTTGTAATATGGTCCTCGGGCTTCACTGATTAGTTTGTGTGGACTTCACACAACAATGTACCCGCGATGGTTGAGTAACCTGACGGACACCCTGAACCTCGACACCCTGAAGCTGTTTTTCACACAATGAACACATTCTAGAAGGAATTTCGACCGGTAGACTGAAACAGGTGAGGATATTTAGTACGAATGCTTCCACACCTGGCAATCCTTTTCATTAATCTCGCCCCACCCCCACGCCTTCCAAAAACAACAATCAGCATTTAAGAATTAAAAAGTAAGTGCGTACTTGGACCAAGCTAATCCGATCATGCCCCCACTATGCCAAAGTCCCAGAATTCAGCGACCGCATCAGATAGTTCAGTTAGCCCTAGTGGACTGGGTATATCCTTTGGGAGGAAGGAGATGGAAAAATTTAACCCAAAAATATCTGCAAACACGCCACAGGGAAGCTGACCGTGGCTTGTGGACGGTAAACACACTGTCGAAAGAACAGGCAAACTAGTAAATAACCCACACAATCCACATTCTGCCCCATCGTCTCTCTCACGTTGGCAGTCTGGAATATTTGTTTCGCTTTTTAGGCATCAAAAAGTGGACAACCAATTAGAACGGAGGAAACCTCGTCATCCAAGGACTGGTTAAATATGCTTTGGCCATCACGGCTCTTAGTTAAACCAGCTTCTTGGGATAGATACATTACCAGAATATGTGAGGAATAAGCTTTCTGAGACGGGCTCTCATAGACAGAGTGGATAGAAGTCGAAGTCGCCTAGGTCATCAAGAGCGAAATTCGTAGATGACTGCCCTGCCCCCCTCAGAAGAATTATGAGGCAGTAGTCACAATCATCCCTACAATGAAAAGCAATAACTATGTGAAGGAAAAAGTTCCACGAAGATCTACGCCCCTTCTCGCGGCTGCGCCAAAGTTGATTGGCCTCGGTGACTTCAGTATCTGCCTAGGAACAAAGTGTTTGCCACCTGGGGCTAACGCCAGATCATCACAGAATCCACGGCTCCAACGGCAACAAAATCCTTCTATAATATTCGTGCAAAGAACATGGTTCCTCCATTATCATCAAAACTCACGTTTGTCTTCCAAACCGAGAACAGAAGAAGCAGATGGACCCTTGCTCATGTCAGTGCCAACTACTGAAGTATGTCCTCTTTAGGAAGCGTGATCGACGTGGTGTGCTGATGGAAAAGGTGATGTGTAGCGCAGACCTTTTGGACAGCTCACCGCCTATTGGTCAGAAAAAAATAAACTCCAAATTCGCTGACGACTGCCTGAAAAACGAAGAAGCAATGAGTAAATCAAATGCTGCATCCCATCGTTGGGCATCAACTGGATGTTAACAGTTGGACAAAGCCGAATCTGGAACTCAGGAACGTTCTTCAGTAGACGGACGCTGCCACTGAGAATAGATAGAAGGAGCTGTGAACGACAACTACGCCATTGATGCGGCAATACCAGAATGAACACTTCAGTATGATCCAAACGGGTTTGGAAACAACTATGGAGAAAGTAGGCGTATTATTTCAGAGGTCGAAAGATGATGCGAATCCCGTACCGAAGATAGCACATGCGGTAATAAAAACGAAGTATTCTTACACCAGCGACGCCTCCTTCCTGCGATGCAGCAGAAGCTAAGAACCACGCAGTGCGATTGGCTAACGCATGCTAGGAGCGAATCCACAAACATACAGACCGCCATGAGATGAAGAAAGTCATAAAAACAGCCTACATTCCTTCACCCTAAGGAGACTGTGACTGCTTATTTCCAGACGGCACAACTTGGGCGTCGGAGGCGTCAGGTGCCTCCTCAACTAACCCTCTGCAATCAGTGAAAAAGCCAGTAACAGACCTTCTCAAGGGGAATCCAAAGCTGACCTCGAACGTCTACTCTACAGGCTAATTAAACTTTTCTTAGAGACATAATAACCATGACCACCTCCACACATAAGGGAAATCGTTAGGTCCGCGACGATCGGAGAAGACGAAAGCGAAAGGCATACAGGAATCAAAGTCTACAGACTAATGTAATTGACACTCGAACTGTCAGGATATTCTGACCGTTACCATATTAATGGTCGGGTGAGGACCCGATGGACACCGAATCCACCGTAATATCCGTATAAACGACCCACCTGCCACAGCTCAAGGTACCACCACTAGTACTATCACCGAAGACCTCCCGCCTATCGGGCCTCACCGTACTGACACCTGCCTGCCGTTTGTACTGGCCGGACATTTTTGCCCCCACCAACATCGGTGGAGATGAAAACAGAAAGACACCTAGTTTTTCTGCTTATTTCAATAATTAATAGGTTTGTTTGGCCACCTGCGAGCTTACCTGCACAGCCCTCATTCCTGAGTGACCGACACCAGCGATGACGCCCACCGCGCGTGCCTCAGAGAATGAGTGCATCACCAGTAGCTTGCGATGGTGAAATAGATTTCAGTGAGTTAGACTAGTACAGCATCTTCGGCAGCTCACCCACACCCACCTGGCTCCGATATAAAATCAATGTCAAGAGCGGAAATGGAATCGTACGCGGCAGCTGACAGGGCCGAAGAGACCATCTACGCGTACCACACACGAACTGGTCCCCCTGCGTGTACAAAATTTCCGTAGACATGGTAAGCATCAGTGAGAAATGCAAAGGCTACACGGAGAATAAGCCCTTGTCATCTCGCTCGCAGTCCTAAGAAGGCTTGTACTTGTTAAGGCTGAAATTGTGCCTGATCTAGCCGGCCTAAATGTCAAGTATTGCACCTAAAAATTCCTGTATTCTGACATTTTTCATGAGGTTTCTAAGTGATTTCGAATACAGACGGGTCCCCAACAGCCGCTCGGACTGTTTGCTCAAGGCTAACCCCTGTATCGTTTTGGCTCAAGAACCTAAAGACAAGGCAGCAGTGACAAGCTTACTGATTTAATGTAGGTTCACGGTCGCCATGACACATGCAGTCATCGGTAGTTGTGGCTTTTTATAAGGCAGTCGGCGTGCCATATCTCCGCCCTCCGTGACCTGAAAGCACTGTCGCTGCTGGTCCGCGACTGCTTATCCGCCGGACCTGAGAGTGCTTATTTCGCAGATAACCTTTACTGAAGGCCGTTCCACTATCCACCACCTGTGAACGCGCCGGGTAGCCAGTAGCTATGCTAAGGACTGATTTATACTGTAAGTTATCAGTCTTCCAATCCATGGGCATTATATTATATGATGAGGAACGCGCTGACGCGCCGTTCGAATGCATTCCCTCTTGGCAGTTTCTCACCCTCTCCCCCCCTCATGCACCAGTCAACCATCCAGGCCTGCCAACCAGCTGGTGGGGGGATTTGGGCGCAGGGGCTGACGGGGCCTACGCATACGGTGTTCCATCATACCTCCCCCTCGCGTATAGCAGTACCTATGGGCTCGCGCGAACTTTGATGCTTGATTGAAGCGTGCCATAGACCAGACTGATCCCATTTTGGTTCAGCCCGTCTACAGCGCAGCCCAGAGGTTTAATGTGTACGTCACTCAGGCAGCAATCATATGGTGCAATTTGCCAGCACTATCAAGATGATATACCGCATGGATTGAGAATCTCCCACTTCTACGCTTCAAAGTTGAGCCGTGGAATGAGGGACCAGCATGCGTAGATGTAGGCTTTTAATTCAGACTGGACACTGCGCTCAGTCGCATCTCTAGTTGACATCAAAACACGCGATACTGAATCCGGTTATTGCTAGGGGTCGATCGAGGAAGATGTGAGCGAATTTCAGGTTGTTTCTGATCCGGTGGACCCCAAAAGACTAGCACAGCTGAGCCTGTCGCAAAAATATGACAAAACAAGAAAATCTTACTTGACATACTCCACACAGGGTGCCAGCTGAAATACCATACATGCTTCGCCAGTTTTGCCCCATTACATAACACAACTGCTGAGATTCGGCTCGCTAATCTGCCTCCGACATCCCCTCGTGTTTTCCCCTGGAAATTTATGTGCGAACTTTGAGTAAATCCCTTAAACCAGACCACAAGTCCGGTCAGTTGTTATTCCGCTGAAACTGACGGACTTAAGCTCAACCATATACACCAACCTTCAAACCGAAGCTGGCATACCAGTTTCTGGAGGTGAAAAGCCTAACAGTAACCCCTGCGTAAAATCCGACACCCGGGCGTTTAAACGGTTGGGGTGCGATCGTTGTAAGCCTTGAGTGTAATTTAAGGAAATAAAAATAATATAAGGTTAGAACTCCCTCAAAAGCGACCACTCAGCTCATACGACCGAATGCGACGTTCCCTTCAGACAGACCAAAAGAAAAACGAGCTATCCAGTAGGGAGTCGGCTGCCCCAGACCCTGATAAAATACGCTGGTAGATAGCTCTGCTGTGTACTCTGTGTCTGACTTACATTTGAAACCTTTACATCCCGAGTTGCTGGATTAGTTATAGCAAGTGCTCGTTAAACCGTAGCCCGAAGGCCTTCAAGACATGTGGGGACATTAATGTCCCTTGCACCACATGCCAATTGGTCGATTGTAAACAACTGGTGAGAAAGGGTATAATGGCGATCCCAATAAACCAGCTCAAAACTCTAAAATGGATGGATAAAAACGGGCAGGCTAACGTGGACCAGGCTTAACTTGGCCACAAAACAATGAGGGAATTATAAACTAGGTATAATATGACGTACTCTCACCCCAGCACTAGTTTCAAAAGGAATAGTTTTCGCCAGATAAATTTAGATTTGCGAGCAGCGCCACTGACATACAGCCCGGACTTTACGAAAAGGATTGAAAAAAACGTGACTTGTGAAAGCGCGAGAAATGACCAGTTCGCTGTCTCACTTACCTCCGACATTTTTAATAAACGAAAACTAAAAGATACATGCACACCGTAGTTGATCTTAACGGCAGATGGAAGAAAGTTTAAGAAGGGAACAAGAGGAATGAAGGCAGTCACCAAGGCCATAAAGCCTTGCTTGTACTTACAGTAAAATACAGGAAGTTTAATTGATTGCGAAGCAAAACACGGTACCAAATTACTCGGAAGTGGAAAACGTTAAATGCAGGAGTTTAATTGATTGCGAAGCAAAATACAGTACAAAATCGCCCGGAACATGGAAGAAACTATGA
The DNA here is from genome assembly GCA_017591395.1 of Schistocephalus solidus. Lineage (NCBI taxonomy): Eukaryota > Metazoa > Platyhelminthes > Cestoda > Diphyllobothriidea > Diphyllobothriidae > Schistocephalus > Schistocephalus solidus. The sequence continues at coordinate 44,402 of WEDG01002091.1, read as the reverse complement.
GGAAGCTTTCGGATAAAATGGAAGCAGCGAGTATCATTAATGGCTTGACCGCAATCGCAAAGTGTTAAAGGTAGTTGTTTAACGTTAGGTAACATGCAAATAAGCCTCCACGCATGCAATTCACGGGGCTGACTAGAGCAGGAGAGGAGGGGCGGAAAATGTCCAAACCCAATGGTCTGAAGGGATTTTAGAAATCTATAGAGTATCGCAGGTTTTTCTCCCTTTTCGTTTGGTATACAATGCAGCGCGAGTGGCGGCCTCGAAAACCTCCCGCACACCTTCTTTCGTCTTGGCTGAGCATTCAAGGTAAGCGTAGGCATCTAAATGGTTTATTAAAAAGAAACTGAATCACATGATGCAATCGTCCGAAAAACTATTGAAAGGAAAACCTGTCATCCAGTCCCAAAGGTTGCTCACAGCAACGTTTACTTACGGGGATGAAAAGGACAACTCGAAAAGTCCGAAAGTGAACAATAATAACTCTATGACAGGAATTTATACAAGTGTACATGAATTGGTGCGAAAATGATGTTTCACACAAACAGAAAGACATCTGTATCATGTTAATTGCCGTTTATTCATTTTAAGACAAGACTGGAGTGGAATACAACTCGCATAGAATACCCAGGGAAGACTGAAGGACTTACTCAGCTTTTCCACCATCAGCCGACAAGCCTCGGGTTTTACGAGTTCTTGTCGCATTTTGGTAAGCTCGTGGATAGCTCTGTCGTCACTTCGTAGGTCCAGTTTGTTTCCTACCACAAGAATTGGCACGTTGGGGCAGAAATGCTTAACTTCAGGGTACCACTTCTCGGAAAGATTTTCTAAACTGTCCATGCTATAAGCGAAATGAAACGTAGAATGATGGAGTTTGGTAAATAAAGAGCCCAAAGAGCTAAAACGACGAAGATCCAATCGCAGAACTCATGTTAGGCATATTTGCAAAAAACAAATTCGATGAACACACGTGAAAAGAGCAAAATAAAGATGAGAATCTAAATGCTTGCAACTGCTAGCTAGAAAAAGTATATTCAAATAAACTTGAGTACCCTTATCAAGAGCCGTGTAAAATATCAACAAATCACTGCCAAGGGTTTAGGAAAATTACTTGTTGACCATTTGTCCACTTCAGCCTGGGAGGATGAGACGTGTGACGAATTCAAACCGTGCGCACCATATGACGCGAACTTACTAGCTCTGGCAAAGAGGTATACTCTGGCGCCTGCAGCATTAGCGTTTTGAAGATAACTGCATAAGCCCCTTCAGTGTAGTTGGTGCAATATCAGCATTATTGGACAAAAAGTTATTAAATGATATACGTGAGCTCGTTTGCTAGTAGTAGTGCATAGGAAGGTTAGTTAGCATAGAAACAATTAATTGTCAAGCGTTCGGACGAACCGAGACGGGAAAGACGCAGATGGATTGCAGTCTAGGCGTAAACATAACGGCACGGGTAAACTACTGACTCGCATTAGCAATGTTGATCAATTTCGAGCGCAGGGGTTCAGGTTAACGTACACCTATAACATTACTCTTTGTGTATTTAAACCTTGGGAACAAACGTTGTGTGAAAGATTTTCCAGCCCTTTATCTACAATACTGTTGAGAAAATAGTAGAACCAGTTGTATACGCACGAGACTGTCTGGCACGTCCAAGCCCTGGTTAGAATTTTCAGTGGTATTAGCATCCGATTCCAAACCAATAAATCAAGCGGCGTATAATCTGTGCTAGACTGACGTCTAGAAGGGGGTCACTATTGCTAACCACCGCGGAACCGACAGCAAGGTCTGTGGCGTTGCACACCTCATACCAGCCGCACAAAACTGCGATCTCATTAATTGAGACAATAACGGATTAAACAGCTTTAACAGAGGGCGAGCGATTAACACTTTAACACCGGCAAAATTTGGCCACGAAGGACAATCACACCTTTAAAGGGATACCATGCATGCAAGACTCTAATTAAGTGTTGACATAAAGGGCATCACAAACAGAGATAAAAATAATGCAATTTACAACCGACTTAACAGTCAAGAGCACAACTTAGACCTGGATCACCTCGCCTACAGTATAACGGAAGTTCTAATACTAGTTCGTCCAAGGAGCTGAGGGACTTGCCTGTCGATCGAGAAGCACATAAGTATGACGTCCGTGTCAGGATATGACAGCGGCCGTAGACGATCGTAATCCTCTTGACCTGCAGTATCCCAAAGTGCAAGCTCTACTTGCTTCCCATCAACCTCGATATCGGCAACATAATTCTCAAAGACGGTTGGGACATAAACCTCTGGAAATTGATCCTTGCTGAAAACAATCAAAAGACATGTTTTCCCGCAGGCTCCATCACCAACGATTACCAGCTTCTTTCTTATAGTACTCATTTTGCGGAGGACGCGACGGTAGGCTAACCGAACTATCGTCGAAAGTCAAAGGAAACCAGTCGAGTAAAACAAAACGCAATGTATAAACAAAGACTTATATGACAGACCTATCGCCATACAAAATTATTCTAAGTAAATTCCAAGGTTATTTTTTACATCTAAAAATACTGCTGCAGTTAGTTTTAACCTATTTTTATACCACAGTTTTCTAATTCATCTAGGAGTGGATACCGCTAAATTGACGATTCGACTGTCGAATTTCAGGGTTAGGAATAGACTTACACGGGAATGTAAGTGATCCTGGGAATGCTAGATGTTGTTTTCAACAGTTTATGGTGTAACTTAACAGATTATCTTGAGCTCTAGCACGTTATAGAGCGAGGTTCTGCAACAACCGGAACGACACAAAAGGCAGTCGGACATGGAACCCACGAGAAAACAAAGTACTACCTAAAACGAAAGAAAAAAGTAAAAACCAGACAGGTGCTTTTAAAAGAGGAAAATGCTGTAAGGAACAAAATGAAAACAGTCGAACGACTTCTCTTTTGTATGTAAGTCTGTCAGAAGCAAACATCCACGACATGCAGCGAAACTAAAAGATGACTTTAAGTTAGACAATAGCCCTGATGCAGTTGCATTTGCGGAATGGAGAATAGAACGTGTAACTGTTAGCCAACAACCAATCTTCTGGTCCTACAAATTTCGAAGACCTACTTGAGGCCATAGATATAGGCATGTGGGACCAGGTAGTTGATTTTCCCACCCGAGGATCAAACATATTTGATCTTATTTTCTGTAGAGGTTGTCAGCCATTGTCAGTGTCACCCTTAGATCCACTTTTGGAGTTCTTACTATGCTATAGTTCTTTCTACACTAGAAATAAAGGCTAATGAAACGTTTTCTAACAAAATATAGTTATTTCCCGTGATTTCAGATCAGCGAATATGGGGGAATTGCTAACACATTTAAATTCCCACGATTGGACTAATTTCTTCGTATGTTTTGATGTGAATGTTTGTACTGATACATTGTACCAAGTTCTAGGTTCGCTCATTTCTCGTTTTGTTCCCCATAAGAAAATATTAAATTTCAACGATGATGTCTACCTCCCTTCATCATTCCTCCGTAGACTGGGAGGCCTTAGAAAACCCTCTATAGCTGACGCTAAGTTGACAGCTAATAGCTTCAATGCTTTCTTTTCTAGAACTTTTACTGAAAATACTGTCGCTCCCTTTCCTAACATTCGGGTTTGACAGGTAACGTCCTCGAAACCATAACTTTTACCCTCTGGGACGTGACCGTAGCTATTTGGTGTTTTCGTCAATCTTACAGTCCAGGACCAGATGGCGTCCAAGTCAGCGTTCTAAAGGCGGATGCAAATGATATTTAGAATTAAGAATCTATATTTGGTTAGCACCGGCAAGGCACTGTCTAAACAAACATAAGTAACGAAATAAATTTATGACAATGTGGGCAGATAAAATGTACAAATACTTAGTAATGTAGACAGAACGTTTCCTGCTAGGTCAACAGTTAGCGACTTTTTGAAATTAATGGTAAACTAGAAAAAATAGGGCGTGAAAAAACTCTTCCTTAAAAATAGAGGCAGAGTTCAATAGGCCTTCATTTTCGAATAGAAGGTAGGAGAAAAACTGCTCAGTATAATTCAATATACTGAATTATAAAGATAAGGTAAGGTGGTAGAGCAGGGTAATACTGCAGTAGCATTTCAGAATGAGATAATGAAACGTCGATATGATGCGTTTGTGATCACTTGGGCGTATAAAACAAAATCTCACGAAAATGCATCAACGAACTTAAATTTTCAGCATCTTAGGATCCAGAATTGAATTCTGATGATGGTGAGTATCCAACGAAACGGCCGCATTTTAGACTGTGAACCACAGAATGTGTACGTCCGAATGACATCATCGTTTGGATGACTGGTGATATAAGGAGACTTCATGGTTCATGAGCGACTCGAGGTAGCGAAAATATAGTTTCAAGAGGGTCACTTAAATTCCCGATGGTCCTTTCTCCGAGTCATGGGGAAAGCTACTGGGAAAAATGAGGAAAGTAAAAGGTTAATAGAATCAGTGTTCAGATAAATGTGCAGTCTTAGCTTGAATGCAGATAGACTAATTAACGACCTAATTTCAATTGGCAAGTTATTCCAAAGAAAACTATACCTAGAAGCAAAGAAGAGAGAGCTTTTATACGTGGAGGATGCAGGGGAGGTATAATTAGTGCCGAATTTCGTAGGTTATAAGGAAGACCAATGGGGGTAATGACATAAAGCTTGGGAAGAGTAAGGCTATTATTGAGTCGGAACAGGAGACAAAAGCCTGCTTCCAGTCTCCTGACCCAAAGAAATTTTAGCTTCGTTAGCTGGCATCTTGTTGAGTAGGAAGTAGTTAAAAGAGTCGGATATAGGAGTTTTCTTTACTGACTGAACATATAATTAGTCGACAGCAATGATTGATATACTAAAAACGACTATCGCCATGTAACATTTGCTTGTTTTGCTGGCGTCTATCTGTAAAATAGGGTTTTCAAAGGCTCTGCCTATCTCCCTTATATATACTGAATTATACTGAATTATGGTCAGTTGATTTGCTTTCATATTGCTTAACTGTCTATTTTTGAATGCCACCCAGGACTTGCAACCTCCACTCCAAATCCCAATCATGACAACCCGCCTAACCCTGATTGAACGTAATCCACAACCCCGCATTGTTTTACATTAAGTAGACTAATATCCATTGTACATATATTATTATGGACGTTTTTATAATACACATTTTTTATATTTCCCATCAACTGTGTTTACATTTTTTTACAAAACGTTGAGAAACGGGGAAAATGCGACTGCAGTGGCGTATACGCGAGCTAAATAGGAAGGGAAGTAATAGTTACGTTGTTGGCGGTCACGGTAAAGGAATAATAATGGGCGTTCCGTATGTATCCGTTTTAAATGGGGGGCAGCGTAGGAAGTATCCGACCCTTTTGCGTCTTTTTCGACAAATCTCGACATTTCGATAAAGTCGATATACAGTCGATATATTTATCTCGACATTTTGATATCCGGGCGATATACGGCTGATATAGATTGCTATTAGGGAAGATAAGTGAATTCTCGAATTTTAAACCGATTTTTCGTTTCCTGTTGAAAATATTAGCTTAATTATTGACAATTTATTGTATTTCTACCTCATTATCAGCTGCCCACAATTGCAGTTATTGCAATTGCAAAAGGGTAAAATATAAAGTTTTTAAACTTTTTCACCCACATAGCCTCATTAAAGTGCTCGCAGATTTACGTCAAAAGGACGGAATATAAAGGTTAATTCTAGAAATAAAGTTGAAATTTTTGTAAGTTTACCTTATTTTCTGCGAAGAATAATTTGCAGTAACTGGTATACCAGTTGATATAATTTTTCACCCTGCATAGCCTCTTCGCTAATTATATTTTCAGTTTAAATTTGTTACCCAGCAGATATTTGCTTGCAGTGCCTTGCTTAAGACACATATTTGAAATATTACATCTTTTATTCCGCAAAACGTCACTAGTGAAAATTTTCATTTCGTATTATCGATTTGAAAAATACTTCGATTTTAAAATCAATATGAAACCCCAGTCAGTGCTTAGACGCAAACATCCTCTTCGCGTAAAACTTCCACTAGAGCAACCCACATTAAGAATGAAGAAATTAGACTTTGACGCCCTGGAAAACTTTAATACCTTTATGTCTAAATAAGGTTCTCTCGTCACGATCCTTGGTACCATTTTTGAGGGCAAGTTGTCTTCACTCACTTCTCAACAATGCGTGAAACTAGAGCCTTTTATAAACATGGTCAGTACCGAGTCGATTGACTGACATAAGAGAAGTTTCAATTTTCTTTTAAAAAACGTCCCCAAGAGTTAACTCCCCCTGGACGTTGCATTTCATTTCCTTTACGCATGCGGCTTTAACTTTAAAGTCGCTGAAGCTAAAAGGTTGTCTTCCGGTAGCAAAAACCCGCCAGTTCTGGTCAAACTTTTTTCAGCGATTGAAGTTGACCTTATTTTCTCTAAGTATGAGCACTCAGCTCAATATTTTAAAAAAAACAAGTTGTTTATCTGCAGGGATAAAACCCCAATGGAACGTCGGGTTTCACCCTCATTAGCAAACAAGAAGCCTTCGTCTACACCTTCAATATCAAAAGTTATCTCAGAGGTTTATCCTGTAGCTAATGCAAGCCCACGGCCCTCCGGATCGACAGGAATTTCGATTCCAGCTGAATCTTCACCCGTTAACCTTGTTCCTGGTTTGAGGGAAATTGTGTCAACTCCACTTCTTTCTCATCCCAAGCAAACCATGCCTTTTATAGCTGCCAAATCTACTAAACCTAAGAAAACTCCTAGTAAATCTGAATCATTGGCTAATCCAGGCATTAAAATCAGTAATGTCATTACCGATGGGAAACCTGCTAACCCCTCAGCATCTACAACAGCTGCGAACGCTAATGTTAGCACCCTTCCCAACCCAAAAAGTGGCCGAAATCCCCAAATAATTAACGCTTCTAATTATGTTACCAGTTTATCAAAATCATTTATTCCTTTTTCAAATGCACGTTTTCCTCCAATTTATGCTAACTTCCCACAAAATCTCATTTCTATGACACCCCCAATCTTTCAAACGCCACAATATAGCCTTTCTTTCCAAGGTTTTCATCCAAATATGCCGCTGTACAATAATCTCAGTTCTCATAACAGTAACATTTCGACAAATTGTAGACCAGAGCAATTTTGTTTCCCACCTTTCGTTTCTTCATTCCAGTTTTCTTCTCCGCCACCAAATTTTCCTTTTTTATAAAAACTGATGAGCGTAACCTGCAGCTCAGGAATACGCTCAGCTTAGTTTCACTCAATGCGAGATCAGTTGTAATAAGATGGCTGAGCTTAGAAGAGTAGCCTTTGAGCTTGATCCAGATGTGCTGTGCATCACTGAATCCTGGGCTCACTCTCTTATTTCTGAATCGACGCTTGCTATATATAATTTCAATTTGTACCGACAAGACCGCGCTGAGAAACGTGGAGGTGGTTGCCTCCTTTATATTTAGTCATCCTTTGTACATTTCCCTTTTAAGCTGAGCATTTCCTCCTTTTCTGGAAATGTATGCTTTGCTTCAGTCATCCTCCCTCACAATAAAAAAGCGTTAATTGGCTGTGTCTTTAATCTCCCGGGTTATTCTGGCAATGAAAGCGAGCTCTGTGAACTATTTGAAAAAGTTGCAGACACTCAATTTTATGTCAAAATAATCGTAAGAATTTTAATCTGCCAGATATTGACTGGCAGGCAAATTCCTCTCCGTAAACATCAGAAATTGGTCTATACTATTAACTTTTCAAACATGTCCCAACTGGTCAGATCAGTTACTAGAAATGACAACATTTTAGATTTAATTTTTACAAATAATGTCCACCCTCTCTTTATGAATTTTCATCATGATCTTTTCACAAGTGATCACGCAATAATTCACTGTTGTTTTCCAGTCCCGCTTCTTACGAAGCCTGAGGTTAAATGCAATAACCTCGACTATGCTAACACAGACCATGAAATGATAAATAATTTCGTAAGCACTCTAGCTTGGCATAGCATATTCTCAATCAACGATCCAAACTTTTCCCGGGAGCTATTGCAGAGCCTCACAGAAAAAATCCAGGCTTTTATCCCGTTTAAGATTTTTAATTCAAATACAGTTTCTTCTACTGTTCCGCATTTTATCCAGAACAGACTTAAGAAATTACGAAAACAACTTAAAGATTCATCTATAAGCTCTTTGTCAGTTCATTTAAGGATTGCACAAATATTCGAATTAGCATCGAAAATTAGGCTCGCGTGAGATAAGCGTAGGGAGTCTCAGGCACTAAGTGATGGCAATTCATCCAAATCTGTTGCTCATATCTTCCATGTTCGGTCATCGGCTAAGTGTCTAAATGTAACTCAGGCCTAACTCAACTGTAACAAAAAAATTGTTACAGACGATTTGGGCAAAGGCAGAGTTGTTAAATTCATTTTTGCCAACCACTTTACCACTGAAACTAGCCCCACTCCAACAATTCCTCTGCTTTCAAATTCGCTTCTAACGACCATTAATTTCTCGCCTTCATGTATTCAAAAGGAAATAGCTTACCTAAAAAATTCACTTTCGGTTGGAACTGATAACATTCCAAACTCACTTATTAAACAGTTAAGGGATTTTCTACCTTTACTAAGCAAGTTATTCTCAGTATTTCTCGAAAATGGTTTCTTCCCCGATTATTGGAAAACTTCTATTATAATACCAGTTTTTAAAATCTGGTTCCCTCTCGGACATTCATAACTATCGCTGTGTTCATAAAACGCGCTCTATTGCTAAACTTTTCGAAAAACTAATTGCAAAACAAATCACGGATTTTTGCATAAGCAATAAAATTATCAACTTTTCCCAATACGGCTATTTACCGGACGGCTCTTGTGAAACCTGCCACATGTCTTTCCTAAATCTTCTAACCTCTCCTCGTAATGATAATCTCTCTGTGGTAGTTATCTGTTTTGATCTTAGTAAGGCATTCGATAAAGTGCCTCATAAACGACTTCTAGCTAAACTAGAAGTTATAGGATTTCGTAGTCCCCTTACTGACTTTATTAGATCATACCTAAATGATCGAAAGCAAAACGTTTTAGTAGGGTCCTCATACTCAATTGCTACCCCGATTGTTAGTGGTGTCCTTCAAGGTACCGTTTTAGGTCCTTTGTTGTTCTTACTGTATATAAATGATATTTCATCGACAGTTAAACATTCTCAATCTTTTATTTATGCTGATGACCTCAAATGCGTGTATTCCTTCTCTAACTCTACAACCGAACGGTGCCTAGAACAAATTCATTCAGACTTAGACGCTCTTTCGGCCTGGAGCTCCACATGGCTAATGGAGTTCTCACCTACTAAGTGTTGCTACATGAGTTTTGGGCCTTTAAGGCTGCCGCAACCTCTTATTTTCGAGGGTTGCCCTATGATTGAATGTTCCTCCAGTAAATTAGATCTTTCGCCTCATGCCGATAGAATTACGGCGAAAGCTGCTCAGATTTGCTGCTTTATTTCTTATAATTTATACCTTCCTGAAATTAAATTAAGACTTTATCGTATGTTTGTACTTCCGATTCTTGAATTTTGCTGTCCTTTCTTCGGTTAAATGAACGAATCTAGCCGTTAAAAAATTGAAAAATGTCCAAAGACATTTCACAAAAAAACTCCTATTTCGACTCTTCGTCAACTACTTCCTACTCAACAAGATGCCAGCTAAGGAAGCTAAAATTTCTTTGGTTCAGGAGACTTGAAGCAGGCTTTTGTCTCCTTTTCCGACTAAATAATAGTTCAACACTCCCCAAGCTTTCTGTCATTACCCCCGTTAGTCTTCCTTATAACCTAAGAAATTCTGCACTAATTATACCTCCCCTGCATCCTCCACGTGTAAACGCTCTCTCTTCTTTGCTTCTAGGTATAGTTTTCTTTGGAATAACTTGCCAATTGAAATTAGCTCGTTAACTAGTCTATCTGCATTCAAGCGAAGACTGCACATTTACCTTAACACTCATTCTATTAACCTTTTATTTTCCTCATCTTTTCCCAGTAGCTTTCCACATGACTCGGAGAAAGGACCATCGGGAATTTAAGTGACCCTCTTGAAACTATGTTTTCGCTACCTCGAGTCGTCCATGAACTATGATGTCTCCTTATATCACCAAAAAGATGACGTCATTCGGACGTACACATTCGGTGATCCACAGTCTAAAATGCTACCGTTTCTTTGAATACTAACCGTCATCAGAATTCAATTCTGGATCCTAAGATGCTGAGGACTTAAGTTCATTGACGCATTTTTGTGAGATTTTGTTTCATACACCTAAGTGATCAAAAACGAATCACCTCGACGTTTCATTATCTCATTCTGAAATGCTTCTACCGTATTACCCTACTCTACCACCTGACCATTTTTTCCTAAGCAGTTTTTTTTCTCCTACCTTCTATTAAAAAATGAAGGCTTATTGAACTCTGCCTCCATTTTTATGGTAGGAGTTTTTTTCCACTGCCTATTTTTTCTAGTTCACCATTAATTTTAAAACATCGCTAACTGTTGACATAGCAGGACAAGTTATGTATTTGTACATTTTATCTGCACACATTGTCATAACTTTATTTCACTACTAATGTTTGCTTAGACAGTGCCCTGCCGGTGCTAACCAAATATAAATTCTAAATAAATAAATAAATTGAACCCGACCTCCATTTTTAAGGTAGGAGATTTTAAACTGCCTATTTTCCTGTTCACAATTAATTTGTAACCATCGCTAATTATTGCCCTGATGGGACAAGTTCTGCCTACATTATTTAAAATTTGTACATTTTATCTGCACACATTGTCATCATTTTATTTCGTTGCTAATGTTTGTTTCGACCGTGCCTTCCCGGCGCTAACCAAACATATATTCCAAATTTAATCGTAGGGGAAAGTTACAAGAGATGAGCTAATGTAAAGAAGAAAATACCTGCCACTTTTTTCAACGCGGTCTTGTCGATATAAACTAAAGTTATCTTAAGCGAGCGTCGAGTCTGAAATTAAGGCATGAGCCCGAAATTCCGTCATGCATAAAACATCTGGTTCAAATTCAAAAGCTACAGTTCTTAGCTTAGTCATCCTTTTCCTGACTGATCTCATGTTAACTGAAACTATACTGAGTGTACTTGTGGAATGCAGGATACGCTCATTAGGGTCTATAAAAAGGAAGACTTGGTGGTGAGGAAGTAAACTGCAGAAAGGAAGGTGCGGACGGAAAATAAAATGGCTGCGGTCTACAATTAGCTAAACTGTTACTGTTAACTAAATAAGGATTATTGTAGAGAAACATATTTGGGTGGTAAACATTGAGAAAAAGGCTATTTTCACCGTTAGCAAATATAGGAAAAGGCCTAAAAATATGCTTTTGAGGAATCTTGGAATAAATGGGGGGGGGGGTGGAATTAGGTTTGAAAATGGAACGAATGGTTTTGGAAAACTGGTACCATAACGGGTGTGGTTAATTAACTGAGGAGACCGAGAAGTTGTTGGGTTGGGATAATTGCTAAGGAAATTCGGTGTATGTATAGTTGATGCTGGAGGGTTAGCAGGTTTCCCAACTTTTATGACATTTTCCTATTTTGAAATTAAATTAGGAATATACTTAGATTTGCCCGAGGTATTGATCAGCTTATGTAATGACGAGGCTCTCTGGGCATTAAATATACAATTTACTTATTTATTAGATCGAACAGCTGAGACCGGAGTGGATGGCGTGGAATGAGAACGAGGCGGACGTGACCCAGTTTTTTGGATTGTCACCAGTAGGACTACAAGAAAAACTATTTTGAAATGGAAAAGCAGGCTCTCTTGGTACTCAAGATGGAGTCGCGGACATAAATAAGGGACTTACGGCATGATTAAAAGCTACCGAGTTTGAATTTTCTATTCACGAAGTAGAAGGCATGAATGGATTCGTTGGAATAGAAGTGGGATGTGAAGTAAAGAGGGTTTTTGAACCAAATATTAGAGGAGATCGCTTTGTCATCTCGTTTGGTTCGCATAACCATGACCGGACATATAAATAGGTTTATTAATAAAGCACTTCTCGGGCGCCATCAATCTCCTGAATACTGAGCTGTGCAGGCCTAAGATTCAACATCGGTTATCATGCCAATTAACACCCCTGAGTGCATTATTTTGATCTCTTCTTAGTCAATTAGCGGATCTACCATTATCCTTTCACACTACGCTCAGAAGCAACCTACCATGCTGCTTCGTATGCCCTCGCGGAGCAGTTTCTCGGTGACCCTACTCGGACTGTTGACGATCTTTTCGGGCTCCTCTGTTAGTGGTCTGAGAAATCAGCATTGAGAGTATCATGGTTGCTTCTCTGGCAATTCAACCATGACCTTATCCATCTCTACGGTCCTTTCCTCGTTCAACCCCAAGCGTACGGATGATGCCTGCGAAGGTTTCCCCTGTCTAGTATCCTTTAAAGTCACGCTTATAGCCAATCGATACGCATTGGGATAACAACTGTGGTGCTGAAAAGTAGCGTCTGTCGTTAAATGATTTCACCCACGATGAGGAGCGTTTTGCACGCTCAAACGCTCTCATCAGCATGTCAGTCCTACCAAACAGGTATGTTTTGCACCTAGGAGCGACAGTTTTTTCTCCTTCAAATCCCACAAACCCCATTCAAGATATGCTTCTTCCAATAAAATTCCCAAATAATTTTCTTTTACTGTCTGCTTTTTTATTTAATTTTTTGACTACACTGATTTGTGTCGATTGTCATCTCCAAAAGCTGACCTACTACTCAAACTTAACTGTAAATAAAACATCTATCTGTCTTAATCCATGTCTGAAGAGTTAAAATCTTCACTTATTAATTAGTGAATTCTACGGCAAATTTGCTTAAACTCCACGAAAATTGCTTTTTCCGTGTCCATCCGCTGTTCTGGTGGTCTCTTTACTCCGGTAATATGAAGGTACAGCTGGTCTGGGCCTAACATTTGCAATTAAATTTTTCGCGAAACGGTATCCTATTCAGTGAGTATTCATCCGGGTCGTATCCAATGTCATCTCATATAAATATGGCCATTCCCCTACCCTACGGTCCGTTTCAATCCAAGTGAATTACCTGAAATCCGTCCGCCTTAAATTCTGCGTCTCTTATCTGCTCAGTTAACCATGTTTTTCAGTTAAAGCTATGAAATCATGTTAAAAATGGTCAATTTCGAGTTTGATTTCATTCATTTCGTTGAATAGACTCAGCAAATTTGGCTACATAATTGTCATGTTGTTTTGTTGTCTCGATCTCTAAAGTTTTTATTGTTTCTTGTGCCTGACCATCGTTGCTGGATATTTCACAAGTTTTATTCAATTTTCAGCCTGATTATACCTTTTCAGACATCTGGTGGGGCTGATGACCGGCGTGGTTACCGTCATTTCACCGGATGAACCTATTAAAAATGAGCACCCCGTTTTTGGATTGTTTGTTCACTATTTTTAGATTCATTTTCCCCTCGAATTAACGTCTTTTCAATTCCATTACCAGTGTCCTTATTTTTATCAGATCGGTGGGAGCGTAGTCCACCTGAACAAAACACTCCACGATGGTTGTTTTGCAGCCTGAACTTTCCAGACAATAATAGATTTATTTGTTGTTTGCTTACCAAAAAGAATTTCAATGGTCTTGGTCACAACTAAAATGTGCCGTTTCTAACTACAGCCCCAATCGAAAGAAGTTTTGGGTTTTAATAATCACGGTGGGTGTTTTAGTAGCATTCAGTAAATTTTGGAATTTCAAAATCTTCTGTTTTACTCTCCCTTTTGGGGTTTCACCAGATGTCTCAGAGACTACCTGGTCTGTAAGGGATCTGATTGGCCAGTGCACAGACTTTTCTCTGTATCCTGATTTCTTTTAATGATAGAGGGTTGAATCATCAACTTGTTTACTGCCTTTTTTACTGTGTTAAAATTGCTCTTCATTAATGGGTATGTTGATTGGTTTTCAGGCATCATTTGGTTGATTTCAAACAGCACTAACTCTTCGATCCTACTTTCACTTGAAAAGCTCCCAGGAAGCCTAAATTTGGGCTTTTGGAATCCAGGTCTCTCGATAAGTGGAATGTATCTTAGTTAAACATCTTTACCCTTTAGGTTGCTGACTATAAATAAATAGGTTTATTGATATAGCACTTCTTGAGCGCCGTCAATCTCCTTGGAACACAGGTGAAACCTTAGACAAACTCCCCTTTTCCATAAACATTTTAAATTTGCTTTGTTTGTATGCTGAGACAGCAGTGTTCGAAATTGGGAGTTTTTTAAGTGAAAAACCTGCCTTCTAAGGTTTAATGATTTAAAAATTAGAAATAAAGCAGCTATGCCGAATGTTTCCTGGCAAGACTTTTTAGGGTCAAGAATAATCTGTCATGGAATTTTGAGAGTATTCATTCGACAGAGTTTTAAACCTCTGTGGTAGATTTGAGGGGATAATCATTTCCAATCAGATGCGGGCGCAGTTGATTCCGGAGTGCGGTCGGTTGACTTGTAGCGGTTGAAGACTTCACGGTTGGCACACACATATGTGAGTAATGCATCTGTAGTCGTTATTAGTTGGTGCGAGTCCTAAGCAGGGTCGCTAAGCATTGTGCCGATCACGCAAATGCATCGGTCATTAGCAAAAACGGCCGAAATGTAGGAAATGGGTTCAAATAATAAGAAGGATATAAAGGCATGAAAGGATACAATAGAAAATAAGGAAAAAATCATTAAATGCATATATGTACCATATAGAGTGGGGAAATCCTCTCATTCCATTGGATAAGCGGTGGGGAGTGCAGCGCTGTGGCCAACTGCAGGTTTGGGACGAAGGGATGCTGACATTGAATGGGAGACACACTACGATATGCAATGACGGTAGCAGTGGGGACGGGGGTCAGAACTTGAGTGGAAAGGAGGCACAAGCATGTACACTGACATTCAATCTCTCCGACCCCATCCCGGTCTCGCGCAAAAAGTTTCTTCATTCCACTTAAACAACCTGTTCAGTCTCTTGATGCGTTACAGACTAATTGGCCTTAATTTTACTGATAGTTGAAAATTTGGGAAGGAACTAGTGGCAAGAAAAGTAAAACGGTAAAAAACGTTCAATGCTGTCAAACAGTCGTCATAGTGTATTAGATAATAAAGTGTTGATTATGTTTGATCTCGCTGTAGCATATTATTATGAAACGAATATTTTCTGTAGGCTTATTGGGGGTATGTACCCTCAATCTGTAAATATCTGTTCTGAAATAACTGCTAGTGGGACTAACTTCTGAGATAATTATCGATGTCTGCTAAGTCAGTCATGAATATGAAAAAGAATATAAAAAGGGTACGTAGGTATTAGTTAGTGTCAATTTCAGTATGCCCTGGGCTAGATCCGGAAGGTTCTGCATAGAGGACGATTGGGAGACCCTGCTGCTCAGGTGAGCTGATATCAAGCGGAGCGATTGAGAAGTGCAAGTGAAATCTGTGATTGTCTGAAGGGATCAATAGAGATGAGCACAGTTTATTAAGGGCCGCCGTCATTCAAAAGCGCAGACAGAAGATGCCTAGGCGCCAGGCTTGTCCTCCATTCAAGTTATACAGTGCATATATGATGCCAAAAATGCAACAAAATATGCTACTAACAGGCTGAGAAAATAAACGAAATTTCGCAATTAGATTTAAAACAATTTTTTTAAAAATCATACATTTATGTCAGCTAAAACATTTTTATATGCGGACGACTTAAAACTTGCATATGCATATAACCAGCATACAGTAGCCAGTATGTATAGAACGATTGAAAATGATCTTAAAAAAAACTAAGCGAATGGAGTACTGTATGGCAAATGCCATTCTCTCCAAGTAAATGTCATCTCCTGATCTTTGGTTCACAAAAACTTCCTCCCATATTTTTCAATAATCGGGAAATAACCGAGACAACATCAATAAAAGACTACGGTCTTAGCTATACAAATACTCTTGATTTATCTCCCCACGTTAAACTAATATCCCCAAAAGCCACTAGACTATGCGGATTCATTTGTAAAAATTTATCCTCACCTGCCCTAAAGACAAGACTATATAAAATGTACTTTTTGCCTCTCTTGGATTACTGCTCAATTTTTTTTTGGCATTATACCATCAGATGGCCGAAAGAAACTAGAAGCCATTCAAAGATGCTTTACCAGATCCTTATCCAAATGTGATGCCTTTCAAGGCTCATACATGGAACCCGACAGATATGGTCTTCAACCCGTCTGGATCAGAAGACTGAAAAATGGTCTCAATTTTCTATTCAAAATCACACACGACCAAGATATTCTCAGAATGAATATACTAACAATCAAAACGGCCCCCGGGACACTAGAAATTCAGAAAATATTATAAAAATTCTGAAATTCAAAAAGGCCCAACGATCCAACTTCAATTCCATAAGATACGCGACAATATGGAATGCCCTGCCAAATTCTATTAGAAATAGTCGAACCATACGAGAATTTAAAATAAAAATCAAACAATATATGTTAAATAATAGCACACATCTATTTTTGAATAAGATAGGGCATTTTTCAACTCAGTTCTTCCACATAGAATTCGGGCCGAAAGTTACTGTTGGCGATAGCTTCTTCAATCCTGAGTTCTCCCGATGAGCTGCCTTATCTGCACCTAGGAGTCAATCTGAAAATCCAAAAGTACTTTGCGTGCGGTGATAGCCATTTCACTAGAACCGGATACTCAGGCCAGAATCTCCCACGATTAGTTATTTCCCGTCCATTTATAAACCACCTACGACGACCTGCAATGCACACAGAGATTAAGAATCTTATCATCTGGTTATGTGGTACACCCTCTGGTTATGGGCAAGCTATAAGTGGTGGTTAGTGACCTACAAGACTCATAAATACCTATCTTCTGGCTATGCACAAGGGCTCTCAATTTAATGATTTATATATCCATTATCTAAAAGCACCTTTTTTTCTATTGTTAAAACTATTTAAAAAAAATTATGATAACTTTACATTTTAAAATGTTTTTGGATAGCGTCTTTATTTGTATGTATAATTTTATGATTAGTAAACAATTTGCTTTAAAACTAACTTGCAAAACTTATTATATTTTATCTCTGTCTGTTTGTAGTATGTTTTTTTCGTTTTTAACATCATGTATGCTCTATGTTATTCGAATGCGCAATGAGCCGCACGTCTAGGTTTCGATATAGCGTTATGAAACGAATGGTACTAGCTGTTTCATACAGCTAGATCAAACGTAATCAACACTATGATATATAATACAAATATAAAGACTGTATGACTGCATTGAAAGTTTCTTACCGTTGAACTCTTCTTGCTCCTAATCTATTTTCACCTTTTTAGCAATCAGTCAACTAAGTCTAATTATTCGGCAGACCCCACACCGGAATCGACTGCACTCGCATCTGATTGGAAGTACCTATCCCTTCGAATCGACCGCAGACGTATCTACCTCTGTCAAATGAATACCCTCGAACGTCAATAACAGTCTAGTCTTGACTCTAAACATAATTTCCCTGATACATTCATCTTCATTCTGTATAGCTGTTTTTACTTCATTTTTGCTATTTCTAAACCTTGGAAAACAGGTTTTTTTTACTTAAAACAAACTCGTCATTTCAACACCGCTATTTAAGCAAACAAACAAACCAAAGCTTAAGTGTTTAAAGAAAAGAGGAGTTTGTTTTAGGTTTTTTCCTGTGTTCTAAGGATTTGACGGCGCCAAGCAGTGCCAAATCAATAAACTTATTTATTTATTAATGTATAAAAATAAAGATGCTATCAGTAAAAATTTCAAAATGTGAAAATAAGATAAACTTCTTTATTATTTTTAACAACAGAAAAAATCTGCTTTTAAATAACGCGTTTTACAACGTGGCGGTTACTATCGGCGAAAGCCACTTCAATTCTGAGTCCTCCCGATGAGCTGCCGTATGTGCAAGCAAATTCAAACGTACTTTGCGGCGATAGCCATTTCAGGCCAGAAGCTCCCACAACTAGCTATTTGACGTCCTTTTATGAACCTCTTACGGCGACCGGCAATGCACATAGAGATGAAGAATTTAATCATCTTGTTATGTGGTACACCATCTGGTTATAGGCAAGCTATAGCTGGTGGTTAGTGACCTACAAGACTCATAAATACCTATCCTCTGGCTATGCGCAAGGGCTCTCAATTTAATGATTTATATACCCATTATCTAAAAGCAGCTTTTTTAAATTTTTAAAACTTATTAAAAAATTTAAGATAATTTTACATTTTTAAATGGTTTTGGATAGCGTCTTTATTTTTATATATAATTTTATGATTTTTAAACAATTTGCTTAAAAACTAACCTGCAAAACTTATTGTATTTTTATCTCAGTCTATTAGTAGTATATTTTTTACGGTTTTAACAGCAATAATGCTCTACATAATTCGAATGCACAACGAGCCTCACGCCTAGGTTTTGATATAGCTTTCTGAAACGAATGGTACTATCTGTTTCATACAGCTAGATCAAACATAATTCAACACTATGATCTATAATACAAATATGAAGACTGTAGGATTGCATTGAAAGTTTCTTACCGTTGAACTCTTCCTGCTCCTAATCTTTTTTCACCTTTATTTGGCAATCAGTCAACTAAGTCTAATTAGTCGGCAGACCCCACACCGGAATCGACTGCGCTCGCATCTGATTGGAAGTACCTATCCCTTCGAATCGACCGCAGACGTTTCTATCTCTGTCGAATGAATACTCTCGAACGTCAATAACAGACTAGCATTGACTCTAACCATTCTTACCTGATACATTCATCCCCATTCTGTAAAACTGTTTTAACTTCAAATTTTGCTATTTCTGAACCTTGGAAAACAGGTGTTTTTTTACTTAAAACAAGCTCTTCTTTTCGAACACTGCTTTTTAAGCAAACAAACAAACCAAATCAAAAGTGGTTAATGAAAAGAGGAGTTTGTTTTAGGTTTTTTCCTGTGTTTTAAGGATTTGACGGCGCCTAAGCAGGGCCAAATAAATAAACCTATTTATTTATGTATATCTTTAAAGTGAGGGCCTGCGCGAAGAGTGAGAGAATAGGTAGTCATTTGACTTTTAGGTCACATACCACCAGCTATGGCTTTCCCACACCCAGAATGTAAAGCACAACACCAGGTGATTAGTTCTTTAAGTAAATTTTTCCTCTCCATAAGCATTGCAGGTCATCGTAGAGGGTTCGGAAATAGACATGAAATAGCTACTAGTGACGGTTCTGATCGAAATATCCAGTTCCAGTGGAATATCTATCACTATCAGCGGAAGCGCATAAGACGCACGCAAATTTGGATTTGTAGCTTGATTGTTGACCACAACGACTTCCAAATAAATTCATCCCGTCTAGGTGCAGGTGGATGGTAACTCATCGGGATGCCTATGTCCAAAGCTCTGAAAATTCCTCCACATATCTACCAGCGTTTCCAGTTCCAGTGACAGCGTGCGGAAGGATCCGCTACTACTTCCGTTGCGGCAGAAGACGTTCTCAAAATACGTATGCGCAACTGTTGGTTCTCAAAGTTGGCATTATTAGAGCCTTTTCGGCCCGAACTCGGTGTTAGAGAACTAACTTGAAAAATGTCCTTTCTTATTCAAAAACAGATGTGTAATATTAGATAAAATATAGTTTTTGATTTTGATTTTAAATTCTAGTATATTTTGAATTTTTATAATAGAACATGGCAGGGAATTCCATATTGTCGCATATCTTATGGAATAGAAGTTTGATTGTTGGAGATTTTCATAGTATTTTCGTTATTTTTTGGTGTTTCGGGGGCCGTTGTGATTTGTTAGTATATTCATTCTTAGAATATCGTGGTCATGTGTGATTTTGAAAAGGGAAGTGAGACCATTTTGGAGTCTTCAGATCCAGAGGGATCGAAGGGCATATCTATGCATAGTTCCGTGTATGAACCTTGGATGCCAACACTGTTGGACAAGAATCTGGTGAAGTATCTTTAAATGCGTTCTAGTTAATTTCGGCCATCTGAGCGCATTATGTCAGAGAAAATTTAGCAGTAATCTAGGAAATGTTATAAGTACATTTTATAGAGTCATGTCTTAAGTGTAGGTGAGGAGGAATTTTTACGTATGAATCCGCATAGTTGAGTGGCTTTTAGTGATATTTGTTTAACGTGGCGGGTAAATCAAGAGTATTTGTATAGCTAAGACCTCTGTCTTTTATTGATGGTGCCTCTGTTATTTCCCGATCATTGAAAATTACGGCAGAAAGTTTTTGTGGACCAAAAATAATGAGATGACATTTCGTTGGCGAGAATGGCATCTGCCATTGAATAATCCATTTGCTTAGTTTTTTAAGATATTTTCAATCGTTCTATGCATACTGGCTACTGTATACTTGCTAAATGCATAAATGAGATTTAAGTCGTCCGCATATAAATTTTTTTTAGCTGACATTGATAAAGAGGCTTAGTCATGTAATATATTATAAAAAGGAAAGACCTAGGATAGTCCTCTGAAGTACTCCACTACTAATATGAGATGGTTCTGAGACCACGTTGCGAATTTGTACTACTTGCTATCGGTTTCGAAGGTAAGATTTGAGAAGGTCGAGAAGGCGAGACCCATTCCCATGATTTATTAGCTTTACTTTTAGCCTTTTATGGGGGAATTTATCGAACGCTTTTTTAAGGTCAAAGTATATCGTAGCTACTGCGTTTCCGTCACCTCTGGTAATTGAAACGACTTCAAGGAAGGTGAGATGTGAGGACTGACTTGACGTTTTAGTAAGAAGGCGTAGTGAGCTGAAGGTATGCGATTAAAGTCTCTCAGATAGTCTAGCATTTTATTGGGAATTATTTTTTAAAGGATTTTTGATATAACCATTGTTCGGTGAACACCACGATAGCTTCGTATATCAGATCGGTTCCCGTTTTTAAGGATGGGTTTAATGCTTGAGTATTTCCAAATTTCTGAACAGATATCATTCGACTGGAGTAAGGAGATTAGACTTGACAGCAGTATTGGAGCGTATATCATATGCATCAGTATGCGAGGTAGGATTTTATCCGTTCCGTAGGAGGTGGAATAAGAAATTTGTCGGATAGCTTTTTTAACAGTTTCTTCGCTTAAACAGACTTAATTAAGGCTAAATGTTGTCATGTCTGTTAATTGGGGTATAGGCTCTTCCTCGACCGAATTTTTCCTTATAAATACTTGCTAACTAAATTTTCTTTTAGGTTGTCGTCCGTTATTACTTGCCCTGAGTCCTCAAAGATTATTTTGGGACCTTGTTTTTGATTACTATTCATTTGTTTCCGAAAGATTTGGGCTGTTTTTTGGAGGACACTATTGCTCAGCGTTCAGCTGCCATGGTCTTTTTTGCTTCCATTTTTTCAACTAGATCGTGAATTTCTCTAATTCATCTGAATGTAGACAAATAATTAACTGAGGGATCGTGAATGGGTTTTTTTAGTTTTTTTAGCTTCGTGGAAAGGAAGTTATGAATTTGTGGCTTCTCATACAAAAACCACCCAGTTAATCCTCCCCCCATATGGGGCATAACCTCTACACTCAACCCATGCACTCTACCACCTAAACACAACCCATACACTTTAACCCATGCATTCCAATCCCACCACCCCTCAACACATATACCCTTACCCATTTACTCATATCTCACCATACACATCACTATACCTCCCAAACAGTTACCAATTCCCTTCCATTAGCCCATCGCACAATCAAAACAGTTCTAGAAATCAGTTTTTTTCACAACAACTGACCTCTTTCCTATCCGACATCCTAAGTATCGCTCTTATTATTGCGAGATCAATCGTACATAAAATACCACAACTTAGGACATTCGTTGAAGCCTATAATCCCGATATAGTTTGCTTAACGGAAACATGGGTTAGTAAAATTAACATCAAATGCTTCGCTATTTATCACAAAAAACTTATTTTGTTATCTCTGCCTGTAAGTAGTGTATTTGTTCCGTTTTTAAACATGATATATGCTCTACGTAATTCGAATTATCAACGAGCCGCATGCCTAAGTTTTCATATAGCTTTATGAACCGAATAGTACTAGCTGTTTCATAAAGCTAGATCAAACATAATAATAATAATAATAATAATAATAATATTTGTATTTAATGCCGGTTTACAGGCATTGTCAGATGAAATATTCAGTGGGTAGAGGCTGGTAGTGAAAAAACTCCTGAATATATATCATTATAAATGTTTTTCCTATCTTTATGTTATTCAGGAGGAAAAACTGCCGCCTGTAAGGATGATAGCAATTCAGATCAGGGAAGGGCTAACACAATTGCAGTCTGTATGCAGTCTCTCTGTCTTTGCTAGGAACCGGGATTCTGCCCCAGGCAAGAAAGCATCCGTGTACGGTTGCTCACTGTCTGCCGAATAAGTCACCGGGTGCAGGCTGCAGAGACGGTGCCGTATCCCTCAAGGTACCACCTGGGATCTGGTTCAGATGCCGCGCACTCCGTCGGACAGGAAAACAGATTCTACCGTGTCGGTACCCAGAATTCTTGGAAACTGTTCTGAATGCAAAAAACTAGTAATAGTTATCTTGAACAAAGAAAAACTTCGTTGGATTTTTATATTATGGGGAAGTTTATTCCACATAGCCATGGCGTTTACCGAAAAGAACCGTCGATACTTAACTGTGCGAGCTAATGGAAGAAATAAAAAGACATTGCGATGACTGCTGCGCCGAGGATGGTCAAGCTGCCTCACAGTGGTAAGGGGATTAAATGTACGACTATTCAAAAGCTTAAACATCAAAAAGAGTCCCTTCTGCACTCGGCGAAACCATAAGGGATCAATGTTTACAAGCCCACAGCGTTCTTTATACGACAGATTACGGTGCTCCAACGATAAAATTCTTTTCGTGAAGAAGTGCTGGACCGATTCTATTTTCTTCCGTTCGCTAGCGCGCAGATGGCTAAATAGAAACGAGCAGTATTCCAGGCCAGGTCTAACGTACATTTTATAAAGGCGGAGTCTAATATCAATAGTTTTAAAATTTCGGAGGATAAACCCGGCAGTTCTGCGTGCTTTGGAGACAATCAGGGCGCAATTCTCTGAAAGATTGAGACCGTTGGAATATGATATGCCTAGGTCCTTAACAACGCCAGGTACATTTATATCGTGGCCCCCTATGCTAAGATGAGGCTGATGGTTGTCACCGATAATCAACACTATATTATAAAATACAAATATGAAGACTATAGGACTGCATAGAAAGTTTCTTTCCGTTGAGCTCTTCTTGCTCCTAATCCATTTTCAACTTTTTTAGCAATCAGTTCAACTAAGTCTAATTAGTTGGCAGACTCTGTAACGTCCGAGGAAGTCGAGGATAGCACAAACTTTGGAGTATATCACTAGGAACAGCTTAAGCCATATAACGCTGGCAGAATCTTTAAGCACTCAGCGTGTGCATAGGAACCACGTATCTTATTTGTTCTCCGGCTTGGACAGTTTGAAAACCGTTAACACTTCGTTTGTTCTGATCCTGACATTAAAGCTGCAACTGCACGTACATAATTGCTCTATGGAATTTTTGGGGAATTTTTCTCGTGCCGAATTTCCTCATTAAACGACATCAAATAAGAATTTGTTTATCACCTTCGTCGACTTGATAAAACAGCCTCTACACCAATAAATACTGACAACCGCTCAGTGAACCAAAAGTGCAAAACCCCTTGAAGATCTGAAGTTATCCAGGACCTTTGACCTCTACAAACGGACGAGTCGTTCCTGAATATTCTTCCTATCATTTATTGTTTTTAAGAGTGGTTTTGAACGAATAGGCGCATTTATTGCTCATATTGTATCTATTGCGGCGTCGTTGGACTTCCGTTTGAAATTTGCTCGTCTCCAAGCTTTTTATTTTTGGCCAATGATCTGTTCCCAAAGTCAGGAATCAACGAAATAAGTTGTCATTGGATCAAATATTGTTTGTTTATCAGGATCAGCCTATAACTGTTTATAGACATTGTGATAATCAGGCACACAAAAATTGATATCGGGATCTTGAAAAATAAGCTAACTCGGCTTCATTTGGATCCTGCCTCATACGGGCTTCAGAAAACAGTCTCTCGCCAGGAAAGGTATCTTTATCAGAAAGGAACAATGAACATCTGGCAAACTCACTTCAAAGGCTGCATCGTTCTTTGCTTCGTATTAACATTCGATAGTGAATTCGGTTCGGAAATGCACTTCTTATTGTGCTCAGTAAACTATTCGCTTGAAAATTTAAGCTGCTCGTTAAAACTTAATGCATCCTCGTAGAGACCTTGCTGGCATGGGAAACGCAAATGTTCACGACCCGACCACGCGAGACAATTATTCACCGCTTCGGCCAAGATTCGAAACACCAACCTCTCGATTAGTGACCGATGCTCTTAACCGCTCGGTCATGCCCGGGAAGCCAGCAGACAAAAAAATAGTATATCTTCCAAAAATAATGATCTCTCCTACTTTTATAAACCGTTTTCTATTTTATGTGACAAAAACTTACAAGACATACTCAAGTCACTCTCAGCAGACCGAGAAGAACCACCAAGCAGCAATATTGAAGAAATCAGTGCACTACTGACCATTACCAAAATTAAGCTAAACCGTGAAGGTCTGGCACACTGTGCTCGATGCCGAGGACTCACAACCAGAGTTTTGAGATAAGAAGGAGACCTTGATCTCCTATCGGATATAATAGCAGTCCTCATCAAACATAACAAAATTAACTCACCGAAACACGATGCAAATGAGCTGAAAAAATCAGCAAGCTAGACCATAGTTATCGCAAGTAAACGGTAGAGGTCAATAGGCTCAACATTAAGCGAAACAAAAAGAGAAAAAGAACGAAGTAATTAGAACAAACCTCTGAGTCAGTTGAAATACAAATGACCAGAAAGAAAATAAGCGAAGAGGAAATTATGTCTTGCGTTTCCCTAGGTTCGGGAAATCTGGTGCACATAGAATCCCACTGCACAAAAGTAAATCAGCGATCGAGGGTCTCTGAAAAGTAAAAACAGTAATCGTAAGGTATCTTTAATGCCACGGACGAGCGACAGCAGTATGCTCAATACATGTCCATCGAACTACAATGGAGCAGGGCATGGTAGCCAGCAAAGTAATGACAGAAAAGTGGCCTGCGACTTATCGACAGACATGAATGCCACAAACCCAAATTCAGGTTTCCGGGTGCTATTCGAGCAAACGCATTGTCAGGAGAACTCACGCTGTTCGAAAGGTCCATAGATATGTCTGCAAATCAACCAACAGGCTCACCGATGAAGACCAATTTGAACACATTATTAAAGACTGTAGCAAAGGGCATGATTCAACATTCCTTCACTAAAAGAAAGCAGGATGCAGAAACAAGTTTTTCACTGACAGATCATTTTGTCTGGTAGTTCAGGGAGTCTCAGAGGCTACTGGGGAAACACTAAAAGAAAGGGTAACACAGGATATGCTTACATTCCAAAATTTATTAAATGATACGCAAGAAACTGGTGTGATAGTCGAAATCAAAAAGATCTTTCGATTGGGGCTTCTCGTTACAAATGAATCGCATGAGGTTCGACCAAGACCGGTAAAAGTCGTCTTGGGGAGCAAACAACAGGTTGATATATTGCTCTCTCGAAAGTCCCGACTACGAAAGAATCATCGTGGCGTTTTTTTTTCAGCCAGATTACTCTCCCACCGATTGGATGAAAATGAGGACACTGGTAGCCGAATTGAAAAGACGTAAATACGAGGGGGAACAAAACTTGAAAATTGTAAACAACAGAATCGTCAAAACGGAGCGCTCGTATTTATGGGAACATCCAGTGAAATTGACGGCAACCACGCCGGTCAAATGCCCTACTAAACGCCTTTCGATTTGAACCCAAACCAGAGACTAGATATATCTTGTGAAATATCCAGCAATAATCGCCATGTGGAAGAAAGAACCAAAAATCTTCAGAAAACGAGGGAAGAAAACAAGATTAAAATGATGTACACAAATGTGCAGAGTCAATTGAACAAAATGGTTGAAATCAAACTGGTCGTGGACCATTTACAACCTGACTTCATAGCTCTTACTGAAACATGGTTAAATGAACAAATAGCAGACAAGAAGTTAAAATAGACGGTTTTCAGCTTATCCGCATGGATAGAAACGGACGTAGGGGTGGTGGAATCGCAATGTTCATACGAGAAGGCATTGACTTCATTCCGGATGGGCCCTCGCCAAATAGGAACTCGTCTTGCGAAATACTTTGTTGTAAACTAAAAGTCACAAACCAACCAGATCTCCATATTGCCGTGGTATATCAACCCCCAGGACAGCGAACGGACATGGACGAAGCACTCATCACAGAGGTAAAGCAAATCTGCCATAGGAAACACTTATTAATATTTGTAGATTTTAACGCTCACGATATCAATTGGGTGTCAATGTACTGCTCGCGATCGGAAAATTCATTCGAACAGAAATGATTTCAGTTGGTAAATGACGAGTTTCTTACCCAACATGTCACAATGAAGACGCGGTTCTGAAATAGGCAGCAGTCAAGCTGTTTGGATCTAATCATTAGTAGAGATGCCATTGCATCCTTGTATTAAGTTCTTACGTGCCGCTTAGACGAAGTGATCATTGTGTTCTTGCTTGGGAGTACAGTCATTTTTCTGTACCCAAACGTCGTGCAGTTAGGGAGATAAATGTATGGAAAGGGGATAATCCCAAAATGAAAGAATTACTGAATGGGATAGACTGGAGCCATGCACATGTATCTGACTCAAACGCTGCCTGCTTCTTCATTAGTAACTTGATTCAGCAGTTGGTGGAGAAATTCTGCCCACTAAAAAGGCGATCGTGCGTCTCTCGACCTGAGTGGGTGACATCGGAAATAAAAAGGAATCTCAAGAAGAAAAGAATACTGTGGAGAACATATGCCAGATATCAACAACACGAACATTTTTCCGCTTTTAAGAAACAGCGAAATCGGTGTCGGAATCTTCTGAGAAAAGAAATATCAGCCTTTGAGTCAGAAATAGTCAAAGACATACCAAGAAATTCGAAAAGGTTTTATGCTTACGTTAATAAGGCAAAACGAGATCGCGACTGCATTCCTTGTCTTAAAGACAATCAGGGAAACATGTTAACTGATAACTCTGATAAGACCTGCCTCTTATCCAATTTCTTTATGTCCGTGTATACCGAGGAACCACCTTTTGACGAGGAAGAATACTACAGTACTGCCACATCAAGAAACAAAATAAGCACTGTATCGTTCCAATGGACACATTAAGAAAAACTCTGAAACAGCTACTGCTTACTAAATCACCAGTCCCAGATGGCATGTCCGCAAAAGTTCTCAATGAACTCACAGACCAGTTAACCTCTTCACTCTCCAAGATATTTGAAAGTTCGATGATGGCGGGGGCTCTGCCTACCGAGTGGAAGATAGACAACATAACCCCCATCTATAAAGGAGGAGAGAGGACATCACCAAACAGTTTCTGACCAGTCAGCCTTACAAGTATCTGTTGCAAAATGATGGAGAAGATAATAAAAACGGAACTGATGAGGCATCTTGAAGAGAATAACTTGCTAATTTCATATCAACATGGATTTCGAAGTAGTCGATCCTGCCTCACAAACCTGCGCTCATCTATGGAAAGTTGAACAAAATCATAAGAAATAGGTTTGTCAGTGGATGCGGTCTACATTGACTTTAGCAAAGCCTTTGATAGGGTTCGACACAAACGTCTGATCTTCAAGCTGCGTCAAATGGGTGTGACTGGCAACCTACTCAAATGGTTGGCCGACTTTCTCACAGGCAGGCACCAGCGTGTTTGTATTGGAGACGCCAAGTCTCACTTGGAAACCGTTCACAGTGGAGTTCCGCAGGGCAGCGTTCTGGGTCTCATTTTGTTTCTGATATGCGTAAACGACTGCCTTGATTATCTGACATGGGAGAAGGTAATGTTCGCTGACGATCTGAAGTTATGGAACTCCATTGAAAAACCGGAGGATGCGCGGAAATTACAACAAAACTTAGATTGCTTGCAAACATGGTGTGATTGATGGCTGCTGAACCTTAATCTTAACAAATTCAAAATAATCCGACTGCGGTATGGTTCCAGCAGGATGATAAGGTTTGAATATCAGTACTTCATCAGTGGTCACCAACTACAGGAGGTAAATATTCTAAAGGACTTGGGTATATAAATAACACCCACTCTCAAACCATCGTCACACTGTGCGAATATCACAAAGAAAGCTATGTGTATCTTAGGCACAATCAGGAGATCCTTCGTTAATTTTGATGGATAGCTTTTTGGGCACGTGTTTGGAACATTTATCTGGCCGGTGTTGGAATATTGCGTTCAGGTGTGGCGCCCTTGGACGAAACATGACTACGCTCTGATGGAGAAAGTTCAACGGAGGGCGATGAAACTAGTCAGTGGATTGGAATGCTTACCCTATGAGGGCCGACTAGAAAGACTTAAAATTTTTCCTCTCTCTTATAGGCAATACAGAAGGGATATGATCTTAGTCTTCAAACTGGTCAGAGAAGTTGATTGTGCCCTTCAGATGGCCAAAGTTTTTGAAATGGCAAACATGACAAGTCTCCGAGCTCACCAATACAAACTGATAAGAAAACACGCCAAACTTTAAGTGCGGGCCAACTTCTTTTCCCAATGGGTGATTGATGAATGGAACAAACTGCCGACTTCGGTTGTTCAGGCTGAAAGCGTTGCAATGTTTAAAAGAAGACTTGATTAATTTTACTTGATGGACATATATGTAGTCGACAGCAATGATCGATATACTAAAGCGACTATCGCCATGTAACATTTGCTTATTTTGCTAGCGTCTATCTGTAAATAGGTTTTTCAAAGGCTCTGCCTATCTCCCTTGCATATACCGAATTATATACTGAATTATATACTGAATTATCAGGCACACATATACAGATAGAAGGATAGAATCCGTTTATAACGTATGGGATCTATGTTAATAGTAACAAATTTTAGACCTTAAAAGATGAGTATAAAGATACAAAAAAATACTCGGGGACCCGTAAAATTGATCAGTTTGGAGTGGGAGGTGGTTACGAAATGATCAGTTAGATACCGGTGGGGAATGCAACGCTGTTGGCAAATGTGGGTGAGGGTTGTGGAGATGCTTATGGTCAGGGGTCTGCGAGCGGTACGATAACGGTAACGAGGGGAGATGTCAGAAGTAGGGGGGGTGGAGGTACACCGGCCATCTTCACGGACCATCCATTACCCCATTCCCATCCAGGGATCCGCGCGAAAGTGTTCCCAGTCTACTTAAACAACTCTGTCGAAACTGAGGGTTGTTACAACTCCACACCGGAATCGACTGCGCTCGCATCTAATTGTAAGTGCCTATCCCTTCGGATCAACCGCAGACGTCTCTACCTCTGTGAAATGAACACGCTCGAACGTCAATAACAGACTTGTATTAACCCTTACCATTCTTATCCTGATACGTTTATTTCCATTCTGAAAAGCTGTTTTTTTTTCAAATTTTGCTATTTGTAAACTTGGGAAAACAGGTTTTTTTACTTAAAACAAACTCGTCATTTCGGACACTGCTATTTAAGCAAACAAACAAAACAAAGCTAAAGTGGTTAATGAAAAGAAGAGTTAGTTTCAGGTTTTTTCCTGGGTTCTAAAAATTGGACGGTGCCCAAGCAGTGTCAAATCAATAAACCTATTTATCTCTTGTCTTTTAAGGTATCTCGAAGTATAAGAAGGGTAGAGTATAAGAAGTAATCAGCTTCCACAGGGGACGTTGTAAGAAGGCATGAACTCCATTCAAATGACCACATATAGTTGTTCATGCAGTCTATGTTGAGTTTTTTTATATATAAGTATAACTAGAATCAGGTGTTAATTTTATGAAGTCAAATATGGTGAACGTATGCCTTTGATTATTACTCATCAGGCCTATGTAGTAATATAAGGTTAGATTAACCCAAGTTTAAACATCCAATAAACAGTACGTACGGGGTAGGGGGTTGAGGGGGTTCAGAGAAGAGTCCAGTCTTATCATGGGGCAGAGAGAGGGGGAGGGGGAAGAAGATATCCGCAATTAGCTAGGTCTCTGCTTCGTTGCTGTGGCGTGACGCGGCAGGTGTGAATGCATATGCTGAGGTCGTCTTCAGGCAAGGGAGCCTAAGGGCCACTACAAACGCTTTTTTCGAGCACAAGGTGGGGTTAAGTAACCATATGGCCACTGCCCCTGCCGTCACAAGTTTCCGCTGACGCATGAACTTCGAGTGCTTCGTCGGTACTTTGTAGATGACAGAAAATGCTTGGTTGACGTCTACCCAGTGTTCACTGTCAACCAAATGATCCAAAATTGTGCTAGAGATAGACTTTACTATGCCTTGATTTAGCCAGGCAGAATGTTGCTCGCACATCCGCTTGGATAGGCACCTGGCTGTTCGACCAATATAACCTGCGCCACCGGAGCAAGTGAAGGTGCAGATGCACATTGAAGAGGTCTGAAAGGGCAGTTTATCCTTGCCTTCAAGGCGAAGAAGTAGAGTACTTGAGAATAAAAGTCTTACCTTAGAGGTTGGGTAAGTGCACACGATAGCAGCATTTAAGCGCCGATGTAAGAGTTTGCTTGATGGATCCCCTCAAAAAGGTAGAGTAAGAAATAAGACCCTCTTCTCTGCCGTCGACACGTCCAATTTTGGAGGACGTTCCTCCATATATTTATTGATAAACTTCACTGGAAATCCGTTTTCTCGCAGAATGTTTTGTAAAAGGGCGAGTTTATTCTCCAAAGTATCAGGCGTTTATATTTTCCTTGCTCCGTTGGTGAGGCAAAGGGTTAGACTTCGTTTCTGTCCAAGTGGTGCGAAACTGTAGAAATTCGTGTATTGCCCGTACATGTTGTCTTACTAAATACACTTTTACTACTTGTTCTATCAGGCGCTCTGCGAAGGAGGACTTCTGGAAAGCGACGGTTCCCCTAGAACTAATAAAAGGATACTTATAAAGCAAAACAGGAGAATGGGCAATGTTATGGGTAAAAAATTGATGAAGGAAAATTGGAACTAACAATGAGGCTACGCAGGGTTGGCTCTGCAATATAAATTTCCTGCCAGTTGGTTAGTTGAAAATAACAGCAGTTACTGCAGACAATTTACTGCCGGGAGTCGAATGTCTTTCACAATATTAACTAAGGACCTATCTAAGCGAATGAATACGCCTAAATCAACGAAAGGTTTCTTTCAGTCGATGAGTATCTTGACCATGGAACTCACTTCCAAGCGAAAAAATGACGTCGAATACCGTGGATATGTTCAAACGACAAGTAGAATTCTTAATTTTTGATAATCAACGACTCTGCCTACAGGACTATCTTCAGCCAAGCATTAGCTTTACTTCAGGATTTTAAATTTATGAGTATCGTACTACTACACGTTTGATGTAAAATGTTTAACTCTATTTTATGTTTGTCTGTATGTACTTGCATTTATAATTTCGATTGTACATAAATAGGGTCAACAAGGGCGTTGCTCGTTACCCTCAAAATATACAATATAATACGTACTTGAGAAAATTTCCTAGTTTAAAAGATCCACCTGACTAATAACGAGGCTATGTCGGATGAAAACGTTGACACTAAAGATTGGCGCCTGTTAGAGAGGATGGGTACCACAGGTATAAGCAGGTGATATAGTGTTAAAAATGCAACTTTTGATCCAAATTCAGCTAATAATTTAAGCAGGTGACGAGATTATCCTGATAAAATTATGATTTTTACATAGCTTTGAAAAACGAGCTGCGCGCCTTGATCATTTTGCTCTAGGCACCAGGTTTCCTCTCCATGACTTCATTGGTTCCTATTTGTCTAACCACAGTCAAAAGGTTTTGGTAGGTACCATCTACCCGACGCCCATCTGATCACATGTGGCATATTTCAAGGCACGATCCTGGATCCTATTATTTTCGTCCTTTAAATCAACGTCATTTCAAAAGTGCTCAAACATTCACAAACCTTCATTTTTACTGCTGAGCTTCAGTGCATTTATTCAGTTTCGAAGGATTATGCCAATATTGGTGTAGATAAAATCAACTCTGATCTGATTAAACTGTCAAAATATAGTTCAACTCGACAGATTGAGTTTGCTCTTTCCAAGTTTAAAAGCACGTGTTTTGGCCACACCAATCTTCAAAGACCCATACTGTTTCAAGATAATCAAGTTTTAGAACGCCCCACCATAAGTGACTTAGGCCTTTGTTACACGAATAAGTTTGCGTTATCACCAGAAACAGATTGAATTTCTGTAAAGGCTTCACAGATATGGGTTTTTATATTACCTAACCTTTTCGTTCCAGAATTAAAGTTAAAACTTTTCCACATCCCATCCTGGGATATTGCTGACCTCTCTTTGACCTAATGAACACCAGTGACCACAGTTAGATAGAAAATGTTCAGAGAGCCTTTACACAAAGACGGTTTTCTCTTTCTGGATCTAGTGTCTCTTATATTGAGACAGGTTAATTTGCGAACATTAAATGTCTGCGGGTTAGAAGACTTGAAGCCGTTCGGTATTTCCCGTTTCCTATTGATTTGAGCTCTAATCTTCCAAAAATTAACGCCATTACTCTAGTGTATCGACCATATGCCGCTCGCAATTCCTCCTTGATCATTCCACTGCCTCTTTGCTCTACATCTAATCTTTCTCTTGTTTGCCTCCAAATATGCTTTCATTTGAAATAACCTTCCACTCTTAATTAGATCGTCATCTTAACTAGTGTTATTCACGTTTAAATTACGCAAGAATTTTACTTCTGATGATATAAAGTCATTTTTGTCCATTTTGTTTCCAAACAGTCAACTTTTGGACATTGAAAAGAGCGCTCCTGGAAGCTGGGACGATTCCTCTTGATGCTGACTTGTTTTTTAATTTGCCGATAGTTTCCTCTATAGATACAATTTTCGTAGCTGTTTTTCGTCCTCTCTTGAGTTCAACCATCATTGCTAATTATTAGCGACCACATTGGTTTCCTTAGTCTTTGCCGTCTCCTCTATATCGATACTCTGCAAACTGCTACAACCTCGTCAGCCATCGCATCCGCCGTGCCTTAGGGAAATGGTCTTTGTGGTCTTTAAAATTCTCCCTGGTGTTGACCCTACACGGAATTTTGACGGTCATGTCGGGTTCCTCTGTTTACTCCGCCTTGTCAGTGGTCTAAGCAATCAGCCAGAGGGTATCATGGTCACATCTACGTTACTTCAAAGATGACCTTCGCGTTATCTACAATCCTCTCCTTGTTCAATCGTTAGCATAATGTTGATTTTCGCGATGTGTTCCCCTGTCCAGCATCCCGGATAGTTACCACTTTAGCTAGACGATACGTATTATGATCAAATCTGCAGTTATATAGTGGTGAAATGTAGCGCCTGCCGTTTCATGCTTTCCCCCCACGATAAAGAGCGTTTTTAACACTCAAACGCTCTCATCAGCACGATGAACCTCACTCACGCGTATATTTTTGCCCATAAGTGGAATTTTATTCTCCGTTAAAACCCACAAACCCAGTTTAACCTACACCTTTACCATAAACAACCCAAGGAATTTTTCACTTTTTGCCCTTTTTATTTTTTACACGTCACTGATTCATGTCATTTGACATTGCAAAAAGGTTAACCACCTATTCATAAAGTAACAACTGTACTCGAGTGCGCATTAATTTTCTTTTTTAACTGACAGTAAGAGTATTCGGCAGCAATCCATATTTGTATGAAAAAGCAAGCATTTAGAAGTACCTCAAAGGGCGGCGAAGAAATTATCGGGGATTACACGTGACATAAGAATGGTCAATTTGGCGTGTGAGCATCAATATGCAGAAGATTACGGTTGGGGTTTATGCGAAACAGAAAG
The DNA here is from genome assembly GCA_017591395.1 of Schistocephalus solidus. NCBI lineage: Eukaryota > Metazoa > Platyhelminthes > Cestoda > Diphyllobothriidea > Diphyllobothriidae > Schistocephalus > Schistocephalus solidus. Next base: position 10,421 of record WEDG01002091.1, on the reverse strand, counting down.
CAAAGACCAGCTTCTAGTCTTTTTATCCGTAAAACATTAAGGTTAGCTAATTGAAATCTCCCAGTATACGAAATACTGGACCCAGGACGAGGAAAGAGTCTTGGAGTAAATACTCCTTGAACATTTTAGCTTTCGCTACGGTCTCAGGAATACGTTAGATCAAAGGATAGTCAGAGATATTGGAGGACATGAAGAACAAACATTTTATAAGGTTCAATAATGGAGGCTTTATCTTTTGAAGAAGAAACCGTTCATAAAGTTTTGTTTCGCTGAATGATTCAAAATCACCGGGTCAAGATAAAATACCACCCAAAATACTAAACTAAATAACCAAAAACGTTGTCCATGCTTTTCCCAGTCTTATTCAGCACTGGATGTTTACCCACGGCTTGGAAATCTGAGCAGACCACACAGCTATATAAAGGTGGCAGCAAATTCTCCGCAAGTAATTACAGACCGCTAAGTTTCACCTCGATTTACTGCAAAGGCATATGAAATATTATTAAGCGAAATTTGATGCTTATCTAAGAGCAACATCAACTTTTATCCGAGGCGCAGCATGGATTCCGAAGAGTCGGGTTTTGCGTGATAAACTTGCTCTATTGTTTGGAACGTTGAACTAGGGCAATTTATGAAGGAAATGCGTGACATTTAAACTATAAATAAATAAGTCCAATTGTATATTTAAGGCGAAGAGGGCCCCATAATTACAAACTTAGTATTGCGGTATAAATAAATACCAAGTGGATAATTGCTGTTATCTGTGAACCGTCATATGAACAGTTAATTAGACACTATGAGTAGTAAAGAAGCACATCCGATTCATAACGACTCTTCAATTTTAAAACAATAGTCAACAATCTTTGGAATATATAATGAACTAGCAAGAAGCAGTGATAAAAACTCCTACGGTTAAAATGGGGGCGGAGTTCGGCAAGCCACCGATTTAAAAAAAAACTAAGAGAAAAACGGCTTCCCTAAAGAATTAATAGCTATAGTTGATGGGATTGGTACGATGCAATGGGATAGTACTGTGACGTTGGTGACAGAGTATGAGGCTCCGGAACGCTCCTTGTCGTGGGAGAGATCATATGACAGTCAGAGCTACTGTTAATAACTATCAGAAGGTAAGAGAGGAAGAACTCATCGTAGACAACAGGGTCGAAACAAAGAGGGAACAGTAGAGCACACGAGATCACCACCGAGATGCGATGTTGCTGACTGCATAATCCACAGACAAGGTAGCAAAAACAACAGAGCCCGCGACGATGCTCACTTACGGGAATATAAGCAGCAACGCAACATTTGTAAATGTGAGGCTTCTAAGCTGCGGAGGAAGTTCAAACTAAATATACTGCAAAAATCGTTGGAACACCCCAAAATGCTATATGGCTACATACAGAGTACAAAGAGAATTCAGGAAATGATTCCTGCCCTAAGGTCTGCAGACGGAAAACTGGAGACCGACGATCAGGTTAAAGCATCCCTTCTTTCAAAATTCTTTCAGACCGTCTTCACCCAAGAGCCTACTAATTTTGCTGCTATTCCAACAGTTTGTCAACCAATGTATACGCCTCATTTTTCTTCCTCATCCACCTCCTCCTCATCCACAACAGAGGACCTAGACCTAGACATTTTACCGACCATAGTATGAACCGAATTACTTCGTATAAACCCTGCCAAGTCGCCTGGGCCGGATAGAATTCCTGCATTAGCACTTAGAGAACTTGCTGATGAACTGTGTTTCCCATTGGACATGGTAAACCAGAGGAATTTTCGCTACTTCCGAAGGGAGCCCCATCAAGTCCTTGCGCCACTCCATCAGTACTTAGTTCGGGTCGCATCAGCACTAATCTGGCTTTACCGCCTATAGCTACATCACTGGTAGACGTTGCACCAACATGCGATGTTGAAGAGGTGGGCGAGTTTTTAAAGCCAAAGAATAAAAGGTCTAAGAAGAACAAGTCATGCAGAGATTTGGCTCCAGCCTGCCCAACACCCGGTTCATCTGGACCTATCAGGCAAAGTGAACTGGTTACCAGTACTCACTCAGCTGAAAGATCTGAGTTACAAACGGGCCTCGATTGAGTTGAAAACAGAATGTAGTCATTTAAGGTGTCCCGGAGTCAGCTTTAATTATTCCAAAGGGGCGAGTTAAACATGACCTGGAACTCCTTCAATTGAATGCAAAAACGCTGCTAACGGACGGCTAGTCCATTCACATTCTCAAGGAATATAGATTAGGAAAGGCTCTGTCAACACCCGATTCAAATAATCGACCAAGACCTATTAAAATCATCTTGGAAAACGAAGCACAGGCACAGCTCCTGCTACAGAGAAAATCAACCCTGTGGGGTCCGCATTCTGAAATGTTTTTTCAACCGGAATATGGGCTGAAAGAGCAAATAAAAATGCGACAGCTAATAATAGAACTGGAAACACGAAAGACCAATGGCAAGAAAAATCTCAAAATAAGGGATGGACAGAGCATTTATTTGGCCGAAGGCAGTCAATCTAACAGCCTAACTGTCCCGTTTCAGAAACCCAAAAATTGCCCGATTAAACTAATCGTCCTCAATGCCAAGATCTCTGCTTAATAAGATGCCTCTGCTCCAGACTCTGGTTTTCATCCACCGCCCTGACATTGTAATAGTTACAGAGACATGGGCAACACCCTGTGTATCCGACTCCGAACGCTCTATTCTAGGCTACGCTTACATTCGGAATGATCGACACGAGGGCCGTGGCGGAGGAAGCTGTATCTATGTTAGGCAACCACATACAGTTCTTCCGTTGGACTATCGCCAATTTACCGCAGTAAAAGAGAGCTGTTGGCTCCGAGTAGTTCTAAAAGATAACTACTCTTTACTCGTTGGTAGTGTCTATCGCCCACCCAATGCCAGCGAGGATTACGATCTTTGTCTCTTGCAGGCATTTCACGCTGCAGCTGCCTTAAATCTGAAGTACTGCTTGATTGCAGGTGACTTCAATCTTCCTGAAGTTCTCTGGTTTCCAACTTCCGGCCTTGAAAAGTTCGAAGACCTACTTAAGGCCATAGATATAGGCATGTGGGACCAGGTAGTTGATTTTCCCACCCAAGGATCAAACATACTTGATCTTATTTTTTGTAGAGGTTGTCAGCCATGGTCAGTGTCACCTTTAGATTCACTTGGGAATTCTGATCATACTATAGTTCTTTCTACACTAGAACAAGAGGCTGCTGAAACGTTTTCCAAAAAGTATAGCTTTTTCCGTGATTTCAGATCAGTAAATATGAGGGAATTGCTAACACACCTAAATTCCCACGACTGGACTATTTTCTTTGTATGTTCGGATGTGAATGTTTGTACTGATACTTTTTACAAAGTTCTAGGTCCACTCATTTCTCGTTTCATTCCCCGTAAGAAAATAATTAATGTCAAGGATGAAGTCTACCTCCTTTATCATTCCGCCGCAGACTGCGTAGACTCCCCAGTCGTTTTCATCTACAAAACGACATTTCCGTCCTGCCCTTGATCCAACAAATCTTTGAAGAGCCTAAGAGGCTGTCTGACGAAAAACGGCAAGCCGATAGGGTTAACTTTGCCGAAAACACTTCGTTAAATGTTGCGAAGCACTTTTCACGCACAGTAAAAGCGCAGAGAAAAACGCAGCACCCCGTACTTCGAGACGCCTTAGGAAACCCAATAACTGACGCTAGGTTGACTGCTGATAGCTTCAACGCTTTCTTGTCTAGAACGTTTAGTTAACCTACCGTCGCCTCTTTCCTAACATCCGGGTTTGGACCGGTAACCTCCTCGAAACCATAACTTTTACCCACTGGGACGTGACCATAGCCATTCGGCGTTTTCGTCAATCTTACAGTCCAGGACCAGATGGCGTCCCGGTCAGAGTTCTAAAGGCGGATGCAAACGATATATTTCCGTCCCTTCTGTATAAGATATTTAATCTTGCTCTTGAAAGTGAAACTTTCCCTATTTTATGGAAGGAATCGCACATATTGCCTATTCCCAAACATGGCCGACCTACGTCATTTGACGACTTTAGGCTAATAAATACACAACCAGCAGTCTCGAAGATCTTCGAGACCTTGATCAAAGACAAGATGATGCGTCACCTAAGAGAGAATAACCTACTTAATGCGGCTCAGCATGGTTTTCTCGAAAAAAGGTCTTGTGACACTTGCCAGCTCTCTTTCTTCGATCATGTGCTACAATCTAGAGACAGCGGTTTTGCAATTTACACCGTCTACTTCGATTTCACTAAGGCTTTTGATCGTGTTGACCATGATCTCCTACTGCTGAAACTTACCTCTTTCGGCATAGGTAACAAGCTTCTGAACTTAATATTTTCCTATTTAAATGCTCGCGCACAACGGGTTAAAATTTCTGATGTTATCTCCAACCCCACGCATGTGAGGAGTGGAGTTATTCAGGGCAGCGTACTTGGCCCGCTTCTATTTTGCCTCTTTGTCAACGATGTTCCTGATTTTTTCAGTATGGTAGGCCCTTTTTGTACGCTGACGATTTAAAAGTTGCCTATCGATATAAAACGGTTGATCGCAACATCGTTCTTGAGCTCTTAAAAAATGATCTTCAGGCCTTTGCTCAGTGGTTTAGCACATGGCGCCTCTCACTTTCTTGGCAAAAGTGCTCCGTTATGGTTATTGGCGACAACCATCAGCCCCACCAAAGCATAGACGGTCACGATCTAAATGTGCCCGGAGTTATAAAGGATCTGCGAATATCATATTCTAGTAGTCTTAATCTGTCAGAGCACTGTGGCCTGATTGTCTCGAAAGCACGCCAAACTACTGGGTTTATTCTCAAAAATTTTAAAACTGTCAACATTAGAATCAGCCTCTATAAAATGTATGTCAGGCCTAGTCTAGAATACTGCTCGTTTCTACTTAGCCTTCTGCACGCTAGTGAACGAAAGAAGATAGAATTAGTCCAGCACTTCTTTACAAAAAGAGTTTTCTATTCAGAACACCGAAACCTGTCCTACCAACAAGGCTGTGAGCTTATAAGCCTTGACCCGCTGTGGCTTCGCAGATTACAGAAGGGACTATTTTTACTGTTTAAACTTCTAAATAGTCGGACATTTAACCTCTTACATCTCTGAGGCACCTCGACCACTCTCGGCGCACCAGTCATCGAGATGTATTTTTATTTCTTCCTTTGGCACGCACAGTTAGATACCGACAGCTTTTTTCGGTAAACGCTATAGCAATCTGGAATAAGTTACCTAGAAGTATCAAAATTCAGCAAAGCTATCCCTTGTTTACGCGAACTGTCACTAGTTTTCTACGTTCAGGGCACCTTCCAAAACTTTTGGGTGCTGACTCTGTGGAAGCTCTCATCGGTTCTGATGGCGTTCACGGACTCTGAATCCTGTGCCGGACTTCATGCTGAGGGCAGTATTGCTGGCTCTGCAGACCTCAATTGGCTTATTTCTCATTCGACAGTGAACAGCCGCTCGCCGACATACCTGCTGGTGCAGAATACCGGATCCGTAAGACTGAATGGAGAAGTTCTTCACCGGGCACCTGTGTTAACGCGTCCCTTTCCTTAACTTTAATTACTCAATAAGCTGCAGTGTTTTCTCCTGAAAACACCTGAAACAACGATCAGGAGTTTTTTTCCCTGTCAGCTTGAACCTCTACTGTATATATTTTTTTTGACCTTGCCTGTAAACTGGCAATAAATAAATAAAATAAAATATTCCAAAAGTCCTTTGAAGAAAGCAAACTCCCGGAAGAATGGAAGTGTGCATTCATTGCCCCGATCTATAAAGGAGGTTCACGACTGGACTGTGAAAATTACCGCCCTGTCAGTTTAACTTGCATAGCGTGTATAATAATGGAGCGTATTATCAAGAGGCACTTAATGCGTTATCTGGAAAACAATCAAATTCTATGTGATGTCCAACATGGCTTCCGTCCAGGACGTTCCTGTCTCACGAGTTCCCTTGAGTCGCACGAGAAATGGACAAAAGCAGCAGATAAGGGTCATCCAGTAGATGTTGTATTTTTTGACTTCAAGAAGGCCTTTGATAGTGTACCCCACGGGCTTCTTTTACAAAATATTGGGAACGTTAGAATTCGTGGAAAACTTTTCAATTGGATCAAGTGTTTCTTCTCTTTCAGAGTATAGAGAGTCGTTGTTGGAATCTCTAGCTCGGAATGGGCAAAAGTTGAATGTGGTGTTCCACAGGGTTCTGTTTTGGGCCCCCTACTTTTCCTAATCTACGTTAACGACTGTCTCAATGACCTAGATTGTCAAGCTGTCATGTTCGCGGATGACATAAAAATATGGACTGAAGTCAGCTGCGCTGATGACGCAAAAGGGTTACAGTCGAATATCGACAAACTAAATGCCTGGTCGGCTAGGTGGCTGCTTAAGTTTAATGTATCCAAGTGCGTGATCCTACACATAAGCGCCGGTCGAAAAGTATCGCTGAAACACCAGTACTTTATTAATGGCACTGCATTTAAAAAGGTAGAAACACACAAAGATCTGAGCATGTGGACAACTGCAAATTTGATGCCCTCAGAACACTGTAAGAAAGCAGTACAGAAGGCAACATGTAAACTGCATTGGATCAGACGTGCGTTTAAAATATTCCCCCCTGATCTCTTCGGAAAAGTATATGGCAATTTCGTGAAACCGCACTTAGATAACGAAATACCAGCCTGTATACCGTGGATGAAGAAAGATGTTGACCTACTCGAACAGGTACAACGGAGAGCAACGAAGATGGTCGACGGTTGTAAGACTTTACCGTACCAAGACAGATTGAAAAAGCTTGACTTATTTCCTCTTTCCTACAGGCACTTACGGTGTAGCCTGCTCTGGACATTCCGCATTATCCGGAGTCATGATTCCTCCCTGAGATCGGAGGATTTCTTCGAGTTTGCCTGCACAACTCATCTGCGTGGTAATCTCTACAAGGTAAATAGCGAACGCACGCGATTGATCCTCAGAAAGTTTTTATCAGCCAACGAGTGGTACGAGCTTGGAACTCGTTACAAAGTGAAACGGTTACTTCTGACAGCATTTCTGATTTAAAAAGAAGACTTGATGACATAATATTTGACAAAAGACGACTCTCGTAACATGATTACTTAAAACCAGCCTTTTAAAATCTTTCGGTTTCTAATTTCTTCCACAATTCAGTATAATTTAGCCTATATAAGGGAGATAGGCAGAGCCTTTGAAAACCCTTTTACAGATAGACGCTAGCAAAACAAGCAAATGTTACATGGCGATAGTCGTTTTAGTATATCAAACATTGTTGTCGACTAATTATATGTTCATCAAGTAAAAATGCATCAAGTCTTCTTTTAAACATTTCAACGCTTTCAGCCTGATAGATGTGAACAAGCATTTTAAGTTATGTTATGCTTTGACTCAAACATTTTTAAATGTACAAAATTTTTTATACTGACTGTACACAAGGAATGATAGTTTTATATCAATAGAGTCATCAAGGCAATGCCTGTAACCCTTCAAAATAAAAAATATACATTAATATCCCGGAGACCATCGTCAGGGTTGCAAAAATTGAGGAACGTATCAGGGTTGTAAACAATTGGAAATGATGGTTCAAAAGGAGGGAACGAAAATGTGACTGCGAAGATTGACTCTGTAAACGATAATGAAAACATTTTAAAAAACCAATGTTATATCAAGGAAACTGCCGCAAATAACAGGAGACCCTTTTCAAGGTTCAAAAGTTGCGAGTTTGGGATGGAAACGGACAATAAGGAATTTAGATTTTCCGAAGTAAAATGTTTACGTAATTTGGCTTCGAAAACCGCTAATGTACACAAAAGCCTAATTTCGAGTGGAAGATTATTCCGGATGAAAGCATATTTGGAGGCAAAAACCAAGAACGTTAGTTGTATAGCTATGGGTGGTGAAAAGATAATGGAGGAAGTACGAGTGGCATAAGGTCAATCTTCCGGAGTGAGAGAGTTAAATTGTGGGAGATTTGAGCTAGAGTTAACGCGAAACAGGAAGCAGAGACTGGCCTCGAGTCTTCTAACCCAAAGAAATTTAATGTTTACTAACTGACATGCATCCGCATAAGAGATAGTGGATCCAGGAAGAAAAACAGTCTTCAAGTAAAAACTTTCTGAAATTTTTCAATCTTACTGCGTTCAGATGCATTCATCAGCTCAAAGAGGGGATAACAGTATTCTAGGATGGGAAGAACAAACATGTGGTACAATGTTAACTTTATTTCCGGAAGGAATAAATTGTGTGATATAAAACCACATATCTGTGCAGCTTTTGCAGAAATTCGATCTGCATGGGGTGATAATCCAAGCATATTCGTGTAATTTACCTAAGTCTCTTATGGTTGATTGTTCTAAAAGTGGACTTTTTTGAAATACTATGGGTCCAGGTAGCTTGGCGGGGCCAAAGCACATGAAACTCTTTTTGTATGGAGAAAATTCCAACTGCCAACTATAACTCCAACATAAGAGCATAACTAGATCGGTGTTGGTTCAATCAACGCAACTATTGTTGGTGCATTTAGAAAATGAGTGAATGCACTTGAGATCATAAACGTAAATGAAATCTTTTGAATTTTTGAGCACATTTGAAGTTTCGTTTATGTACAGAATTAAGAGAAGAGGACCTAGAACCATGCCTTGAAAAACTCCACTCGTGATCGGCTGAGGCGTCGAGTAGCTTTTACCAACAAAGACCTTCTGGCTGCCGTAAGACAAGAACGAACCAATGAAGCCAAGGAAAGGAGGCCTTATGCCGAGGGCTTCCAGTTTCACTAGAAGACGTCTGTGCGGTACCTTGTCAAAGGCTTTGCTCAGGTCAAAGTAGATCAAAACCACTGACTGTTGCTCATTACGAAGGGAAGTGACGAGGTTAAGTAATGATAAGTGACCAATTTCGCATGATCTCCCAGGTAGAAGACCATATTGCGAGTCACTTAAAAGCTTATTTCCTAGGCAAAAGTCGAGATTCTGATTAAAAATAATTTTTTCATGAATTTTTGCTAGAGTCGGGGGTTTGTGAACGTTTCGATAATTATTTACGTCTGAACGAGATCCCGACTTGAAGACAGGAAGAACAAAAGATGTCTTCCATGAGTAAAGGAAAAGAATCCGCTTAGTATATAAACCGAGAATATATTGCTCAGCAATCGGGGGAAGCTCGGCAATCTCTTGATCACTGAGTTTGGAATACAGTCAGTCTCCGAAGAGTGCGAGTTTTTTAGACAAAGTATTTGTTTACGAATTAATTCTAAGGAGAAATCAATGGTGCTCGTAACATTGAATGAGAATGGCTGAAACGTCGGAACCAGTTCAGATTCTATCGGAAGATGATTTGCAAAGAAAGCACTGCACAATTCTGCCTTGTCAGAGTCTTCAAGAACGAATTCTTGTCTTTATTTAGCAATGGAGGAATTTCATAACCTCGTTTAGAAGAGGATCGACGACGGAACAGTTGAGCAACAGATTTCGCAGAGTTTGGCTGGTTCAGTGCGCAAGATTTCATCTGTCTGTCACGTGCAAAACGAATCTTAGAGGCTAATTCGAAAATCTCTGCGCTCCTTAGATGCATAGATAATGAACTAGTAGATTGATCTTTTTACTGCCTCCCAAATGTATTTAGTCTTGGCAAAAGAAAATGGGGAGCAGTGGGTTCCGGTGCAGTTCCGGTTCCGGTGTTAGTTGGCACCTATTCCAAAATGTTATTTGAATCGACCGACATGAAGTCACAAAGACATGCTTCGTCGTTCAGGGAGGAGATATGCTGCCAGCTGAATAAGTCAAAAAGTTATTAACTAATCTCATATCTGCGAAGTCAAAAGCATGATAGGTATGAATGGTGCAAGCATTTTTCGAAGAGACAAGCAGAAATATGCCGTTGTACAATAATCTCAGTTCTCTTCACAGTAACATTTCAACAAATTGTAGACCAGAGCGATTTTGTTTCCCACTTTTCGTTTCTTCTTTCCAGTTTTCTTCTCCGCCACCAAATTTTCCTTTTTTATAAAAACTGATGAGTGTAACCTGCAGCTCAGGGATACGCTCAGCTTAGTTTCACTCAATGCGAGATCAGTTGTAAATAAGATGGCTGAGCTTAGAACAGTAGCCTTTGAGCTTGATCCAGATGTGCTGTGCATCACTGAATCCTGGGCTCACTCTCTTATTGCTAACTTGACGCTTGCTATAGATAATTTCAATTTGTACCGACAAGACCGCGCTAAAAAACGTGGCGGTGGTTGCCTCCTTTATATTAAGTCATCCTTTGTACATTTCCCTTTTCAGCTGAGCATTTCGTCCTTTTCGGAAATGTATGCTTTGCTTCAGTCATCCTCCCGCACAATAAAAAGCGATAATTGGCTGTGTCTATAATCCTCCGTGTTATTCTGGCAATGAAAGCGAG
>WEDG01002090.1:22500-42749 GCA_017591395.1 Schistocephalus solidus | reverse complement strand
AAAAAGCTCCTGTCCATAAAAATCTACCGCAAAGCAAAATTCGTGTGCATGTATAGCCTCTTCAAGCTTACCTAGTACTCACATAAAAGCCAACGCGTTTACCGAACGCAGTAAACCAGAGGATGGTTTGCTAGTTCGAAAGGGTGTCTTATCTAGTCTTCGCTCCACACCATCATCACTAAGCTCAGGCAGCATTAGCAATAATCTGGCCTTACCACCCAGCGCAACATCGCTGCTGGACGTTGCACCAACATGCGACGTTGAAGAGGTTGGTGAGTTTGTAAAGCCAAAGAGGAAAAGGTCTAAAAAGACCAAGTCGTACATGGATTTGACTCCAGCCTGTCCAACACCGGTTCATCTAGACCTATCGGACCGAGTGAACTGGTTAATAGTACTCACTCAGTTGAAAGACCCGAGTTGCAAACGGGCGCTCAATTGAGTCGAAAACATAATGTTATCATAAAGGGTGTCCCAGAGTCAGCGTCAGAAATTCCAAAGGAACTAGTAAAACATGACTTGGAACTCCTTCAATTGTATGCAAAAACGTTGCTTACGGACGGCGAGTCCATCCACATTCTCAAGGCATATAGAATAGAGAAGGCTCTGTCAACACCCGATTCAAATCCTCGACCAAGACCTCTTAAAATAATCTTGGAAAACGAAGCACAGGCACAGCTCCTGCTACAGAGAAAATCAACCCTGCGGGGTCCGCATTCTGAAGTTTTTTTTCAACCAGAAGACGGGCTGAAATAGCGAATGAAAATGCGACAATAATAGAACTGGAAACACGAAGGACGAATGGCGAGGCACATCTCAAAATAAGGGACGGACAGATAATTCAAGCGAAAGAGCATTTCTTTGGCCGAAGGCAGTCACTCTAACAGCCTAACTGTCCCGTTTCAGAAACCGAAAACATGCCCGCTCAAAGTAATCGTCCTAAATGCCAGATCTCCGCTTAATAAGATGCCTTTGCTCCAGAATCTGGTTTTCATCCTCTGCCCCGACATTGTAATTGTTACAGAGACATGGGCAACACCCTGTGTATCCGACACCGAACTCTCTATTCTAGGCTACGCTTACATTTGGAATGATTTTATTTTGTTTTATTTTTCTATTTATTTATTGCCAGTTTACAGGCAAGGTCAAAATAATATATACAGTAGAGGGTCAAGCTGACAGTGAAAAAAACTCCTGATCGTTGTTTCAGGTGTTTTCAGGAGAAAAAACTGCAGCTTATTGAGTAATTAAAGTTCAGGACAGGGACGCGTTAACACAGATGCCCGGTGAAAAACTTCTCCGTTCAGTGTTACGGATCCGGTATTCTGCACCAGCAGGTATGTCGGCGAGCGGCTGTTCGCTGTCGACTGAGAAATAAGCCGATTGAGGTCTGCAGAGCCAGCAATATTGCCCTCAGCATGAAGTCCGGCACAGGATTCAGAGTCCGTTAACGCCATCAAAACCGAAGAGAGCTTCCACAGAGTCAGCACCCAAAAAGTTTTGGAAGGTGTCCTGAATGTAGAAAACTAGTGACAGTTCGAGTAAACAATGGATAGCTTTGCTGAATTTTGATACTTCTAGGTAGCTTATTCGAGATTGCTATAGCGTTTACCGAAAAAATTGGCGGTATCTAACTGTGCGTGCCAAAAGAATAAATAAAAATACATCTCGATTACTGGTGCGCCGAGAGTGGTCAAACTGCCTCAGAGATGTAAGGGGGTTAAATTTACGACTGTTTAGAAGTTTAAACAGTAAAAATAGTTCCTTCTGTAATCTGCGAAGCCACAGCGGGTCAAGGCTTGTAAGCTCACAGCGTTGTTGGAAGGACAGGTTTATGTGTTCTGAAGAGAAGTCTTTTTGTAAAGAAGTGCTGGACTGATTCTATCTTCTTTCATTCACTAGCGTGCAGAAGGCTAAGTAGAAACGAGCAGTATTCTAGACTAGGCCTGACATACATTTTATAGAGGCTGATTCTAATGTTGATGGTTTTAAAATTTCTGAGAATAAACCCAGTAGTTTGACGTGCTTTCGAGACAATCAGGGCGCAGTGCTCTGACAGATTAAGACTACTAGAATATGATATGCCCAGATCCTTTATAACTCCGGGCACATTTAGATCGTGACCGTCTATGCTTAGGTGGGGCTGATGGTTGTCGCCAATAACCATAACGGAGCACTTTTGCCAAGAAAGTGAGAGGCGCCATGTGTGACACCACTGAGCGAAGGCCTGAAGATCCTTTTTTAAGAGCTCAAGCACGATGTTGCGATCAACCGGTTTATATCGATAGGCAACTTTTAAATCGTCAGCGTACATAAAGGGCCTACCATACTTAAAACAATCAGGAAAATCGTTGTCGATGAGGCAAAATAGAAGCGGGCCGAGAACGCTGCCCTGAATAACTCTGCTCCTCACATGCGTGGGGTTGGAGATAACATCAGAAATTTCAACCCGTTGTGCGCGAGCATTCAAATAGGAAAATTTTTAGTTCAGAAGCTTGTTACCTATGCCGATGGAGGCAAGTTTCAGCAGTAGGAGATCATGGTCAACACGATCAAAAGCCTTAGTAAAATCGAAGTAAACGGTGTCAATTGCAAAACCGCTATCTCTAGATTGTAGCACATGATCAAACAAAGAGAGCTGGCAAGTCTCACAAAACCTTTTTTCGAGAAAAACATGCTGAGCCGCATTAAGTAGGTTATTCTCTGTTAGGTGACGCATCATGTTGTCTTTGATCAAGGTCTTGAAGATCTTCGAGACTGCTGGTAGTGTATTTATTGGCCTTAATTCGTCAAATGACGTAGGTCGGGCATGTTTGGAAATAGGCAATATGTGCGATTCCTTCCATAAAATAGGGAAAGTTTCACTTTCAATAGCAAGATTAAATGTCTTATACAGAAGGGACGGAAATATATCGTTTGCGTCCGCCTTTAGAACGCTGACCCGGACGCCATCTGGTCCTGGACTGTATGATTGAGGAAAACGCCGAATGGCTACGGTCACGTCCCAGAGGGTAAAAGTTATGGTTTCGAGGACGTTACCGGTCCAAATCCGGATGTTAGGAAAGGGGGCGACAGTATGTTCACTAAACGTTCTAGACAAGAAAGCATTGAAGCTATCAGCAGTCAACTTAGCGTCAGCTATTGGGTTTCCTAAGGCGTCTCGAAGTACGGGGTGCTGCGTTTTTCTCTGCGCTTTAACTGTGCGCGAAAAGAGCTTCACAACATTTAACGAAGGGTTTTCGGCAAAGTTAACCTCATCGGCTTGTCGTTTTTCGTCAGACAGCCTCTTAGCCTCTTCAAAGGGCTGGACGGAAATGTCGTTTTGTAGATGAAAACGACGGGAGAGTCTACGCAGTCAACGGTGGAATGATAATGGGAGGTAGACTTCATCCTTGACATTAATTATTTTCTTACGGGGAACAAAACGAGAAATGAGTGGACCTAGAACTTTGTAAAAAGTTTCAGTACAAACATTCACATCCGAACATACAAAGAAGTTAGTCTAATTGTGGGAATTTAGGTGTGTTAGCAATTCCCTCATATTTACTGATCTGAAATCACGGAAAAAACTTTATTTTTTTGGAAAACGTTTCATCAGCCTCGAGTTCTAGTGTAAAAAGAACTCTAGCAAGGTCAGAATTCCCAAGTGGATCTAAAGGTGACACTGACAATGGCTGACAACCTCTGCAGAAAAGGAGATCAAGTATGTTTGATCCTCAGGTGGGAAAATCAACTACCTGGTCCCATATACCTATATCTATGGCCTCAAGTAGGTCTTCGAACTTTGCAGGACCGGAAGTTGGAAACCAGAGAACTTCAGGAAGATTGAAGTCACCTGCAATCAAGCAGTACTTCAGATTTAAGTCAGCTGCAGCGTGAAATGCCTGCGAGAGACAAAGATCGTAATCCTTGCTGGCATTGGGTGGGCGATAGACACTACCAACAAGTAAAGAGTAGTTATCTTTTATAACTACTCGGAGCCAACAGCTCTCTTCTACTGCGGTAAATTGTCGATAGTCTTACGGAAGAAATTAATGTGGTTGCCTTACATAGATACAGCTTCCTCCGCCACGGCCCTCGTGTCGATCATTCCGAATGTAAGCGTAGCCTAGAATAGAGAGTTCGGAGTCAGATACACAGGGTGTTGCCCATGTCTCTGTAACTATTACAATGCCGGGGCGGTGGATGAAAACCAGAGTCTGGAGCAAAGGCATCTTGTTAAGCAGATATCTGGCATCGAGGACGATTAGTTTAAGCGTGCACGTTTTTGGTTTCTGAAACGTGACAGTTAGGCTGTCAGAGTGACTGCCTTCGGCCAAAGAAATGCTCTTTTCACTTGAACCGACTGTCCATCCCTTATTTGAGATTTGCCTCGCCATTGGTCTTTCGTGTTTCCAGTTCTATTAATGGCTGTCGCATTTTCATTCGCTCTTCCAGCCCATATTCCGGTTTAAAAAACACTTCAGAATGCGGACCCCGCAGGGTTGATTTTCTCTGTAGCAGGAGCTGTGCCTGTGCTTCGTTTTCCAAGATGATTTTAAGAGGTCTTGGTCGAGGATTTGAATCGGGTGTTGACAGAGCCTTCCCTAATCTATATGCCTTGAGAATTTGAATGGACTCGCCGTCCGTTAGCAGCGTTTGAATACAATTGAAGGAGTTCCAGGTCATGTTTAACTCGCTCCTTTGGAATAATTGAAGCTGACTCCGGGACACCTTTAATGACTACATTCTGTTTTCGACTCAATCGAGGGCCCGTTTGTAACTCAGATCTTTCAGCTGAGTGAGTACTGGTAACCAGTTCACTTTGCTTGATAGGTCCAGATGAACCGGGTGTTGGGCAGGCTGGAGCCAAATCTCTGCACGACTTGTTCTTCTTAGACCTTTTCTTCTTTGGCTTTACAAACTCGCCAACCTCCAACATTGCATGTTGGTGCAACGTCTACCAGTGATGTAGCGATGGGCGGTAAAGCCAGATTAGTGCTGATGCTACCCGAACTAAGTACCGGTAGAGTGGCGCAAGGACTAGATGGGGCTCCCTTCGGAAGTAGCGAAAATTCCTCTGGTTTACCGGGTCCAGCAATCGCGACATATTTAATGTGACTTTTATGTAAGCTTGAAGAAGCTATATATAAATACGAAGTTTGCTTTGTGGTAGGTTTATTACGAACCTATTTCTTGTCTGCGATTGCTTATTTCCTGCTCCATCTGTGAGAATTTCTGCTGGAGGCTGAAACACGCCATACATGTTTCGTCTTCGTAAGCTACATTAGTTAAGCTTACTGAACTTTTACCCCGATTGACACGAAGGTCGTAGTGGAGGAAGCTGTATCCATGTTAAGCAACCACTTACATTTCTGCCGTTGGACTATTGACAATTTACCGCGGTAGAAGAGAGCTGTTTGCTCCAAGTTGTCCTAAACGATAACTACTCTTTACTCGTTGGTAGTGTCTATCGCCCTGTCCCCCGCAATGCCAGCGAGGATTACGATCTTTGTCTCTCGCTGGCAGTTCACGCCGCAGCTGACTTAAATCTGAAGTACTGCTTGATTGCAGGTGACTTCAATATTCCTGAAGTTCATTGGTTTCCACCTTCCGGTCCTGCAAAGTTCGAAGATCTACTTGAGGCCATAGATATTGGCATCTGGGACCAGGCAGTTGATTTTCCCACCCGAGGATCAAACATACTTGATCTCCTTTTCTGCAGAGGTTGTCAGCCATTGTCAGTGTCACCTTTAGATCCACTTGGCAGTTCTGACCATGCTATAGTTCTTTCTACACTAGACCTCGAGGCTGATGAAACGTTTTCAAAAAAAATATAGCTTTTTTTCCGTGATTTCAGATTAGCAAATATGGGTGAATTGCTAACACATCTAAATTCCCACGATTAGACTAACTTCTTTGTATGTTCGGATGTGAATGTTTGTACTGATACATTGTACCAATTTCTAGGTCCACTCATTCCCCGTAAGAAAATAATTAACTTAAAGGATGAAGTCTACCTCCCTTTATCATTCGGCCGTAGACTGCGTAGACTCTCCTGTCGTTTTCATCTACAAAACGACACTTCCGTCCTGCCCTTGATCCAACAAATCTTTGAAGAGGCTAAGAGGCTGTCTGACCAAAAACGACAAGCTGATGAGGTCAACTTTGCCGAAAACCCTCCGTTAAATGTTGCAAAACTCTTTTCGCACACAGTAAAAACGCAGCACCCTGTACTTCGAGACGCCTTAGGAAACCCTATAGCTGACGCGAAGTTGACAGCTGATAGCTTCAATGCTTTCTTGTCTAGAACTTTTAGTGAAAATACTGTTGCTCCCTCTCCTAACATCCGGGTTTGGACCGGTAACGTCCTCGAAACCATAACTTTTACCCTCTGGGACGTGACCGTAGCCATTCGGCGTTTTCGTCGATCTTGCAGTCCTGGACCAGATGGCGCCCGGGTCAGCGTTCTAAAGGCGGATGCAAATGATATATTTCCGTCCCTTCTGTATGACATTTATTCTTGCTCTTGAAAGTGAAACCTCTATTTTTTGGAATGAATCACATGTTTTGTCTATACCCAAACACGGCCGACATACGTCATTTGACGACTTTAGGCCAATAAATACACTGCCAGCAATCTCGAAGAACTTAGAGACCTTGATCAAAGACAAGATGATGTGTCACCTAACAGAGAATAACCTACTTAATGCGGCTCAGCATGGGTTCCTCGAAAAAATGTCATGTGACACCTGCCAGCTCTCTTTCTTTGATCCTGTGCTACAATCTAGAGACGGTGGTTTTGCAATTTACCCCGTTTACTTCGATTTCACGAAGGCTTATAATCGTGTTGACCATGATCTCCTTCTGATGAAACTTGCCTCCTTCGGCATAGCTAACAAGCTTCTTAACGTAATATCCTCCTTTTTGAATGCTCGTGCACAGCGGGTTAAAATTTCTGATGTTCTCTCCAAACACACACATGTGAGGAGTGGATTTATTCAGGGTAGCGTGCTCGGCCCGCTTCTATTTTGCCTTTACCAACGATGTTCCTGATTATTTTCAGTATGGTAGGCCCTTTATGTACGCTGACGATTTAAAAGTTGCCTATCGATATAAATCGGTCAATCGCAACATCGGGCGTGAGCTCTTAAAAAGGATCTTCAGTCCTTCGCTCAGTGGTGTCGCACATGGCGCCTTTCACTTTCTTGGCACAAGTGCGCCGTTATGATTATTGGCGACAACCATCAGCCCCATCTAAGCATAGACGGTCACGACCTAAATGTGCCCGGAGTTATAAAGGATCTGGGCATATCATATTCTAGTAGTCTTAATCTGTCAGAGCACTGCGTCCTGATTGTCTCGAAAGCACGTCAAACTACTAGGTTTATTCTCAGAAATTTTAAAACCTTCAATATTAGAATCAGCCTTTATAAAATGTATGTCAGACCTAGTCTGGAATACTGCTCGTTTCTATTTAGCCTTCTGCATGCTAGTGAACGGAAGAGGCTAGAATCAGTCCAGCACTTCTTTACAAAAAGACTTCTCTTCAGAACACAGAAACCTGTACTACCAACAGGCGCACCAGTAATCGAGATGTATTTTTATTTCTTCCTTTGGCACGCACTGTTAGATACTGCCAGTTTTTTGGTAAACGCTATAGCAATCTCGAATAAGCTACCCAGAAGTATCAAAATTCAGCAAAGCTATCCCTTGTTTACGAGAGCTGTCACTAGTTTTCTACATTCAGGACACCTTCTAAAAATTTTGAATGCTGACTCTGTGGAAGCTCTCTTTCGTTCTGATGGCGTTCACGAACTCTGAATTCTGTGTCGGACCTCACGCTGAAGGCAATAGTGCTGGCTCTGCAGACCTTACTTGGCTTATTCCTTATTCAGTCGACAGCGAACAGCCGTTCGCCGACATACCTGCTGGTGCAGAATACCGGATCCATAACACTGAAAGTAGAAGTACTTCACCGTGCACCTGTGTCAACGCTTTTCTGCCCTGAACTTTAATCCTTCAATAAGCTGCAGTTTTTTCTCCTGAAAACACTTGAAATAACGATCAGGAGTTTTTTTCACTGTCAGCTCGACCCTCTACTGCATATCTCTTTTGACCTTGCCTGTAAACTGGTAATAAATAAATAAATATTAAGGTTTTCGTTATAAACCCTTGTTTAAGCTATTTATTTAGAATCGAAACGATAAATAGGAACATATACAGACGGAGTTACGGAGAGCTATTCTCCGTTCTGTAAGTCGAGAGACCTGTACTTAATTTTTGAAAATGATTTTATGAGGCCGTGGTGATGACAATTCATGAGGAGCATTCGCTTTCCCTAGCCAGAATGCTTTGTGCACGGTAACGTATTCTCCATTTTTATTGACAGCATTTAAATATGTTCGGAACAAATCTTGGTCATGTTCTACCCTTTGGTTTGCAATTGAGGAAATTGACGACATTTCGCTCTCGGTCAAGATACCTGTTTGGTAACCTAGTGTTCTGATTTACTGACGGAGCTTAAAAATCAGGAGAAATTATATTCTGGTACACTACGCTACCTGCGTTCGTATTAACATTTTTGTATGACAAACTGGCTTCGGCCTGGGAGCTTTCACAGTCGTTGCCCTGTTGTACTGTGCTGTACACAGAGCTGGCATGTTCGCTTCCATAAACTGGCTGTCAAATGTCCACCCATACTGAGTTGGCCTTGTGATGGAATGGAGTGACGGCGAGCCCTTCTAATAGTTTCTAACAGTTTTTTTGAGTTTCGCCCTGGTTTTTCCTTCGGTAGTGTTCGGTGATTTGGTAGGCTTAGTTGCCATAACAGGTAACAAAAGATTCACTCATTATTGGTGCAGTAACATCGACTGCCTCATTATTCAGCGGAACTGGTTTGTCTAGACTATTCCCTGGAGAGGTAACTCGCTTCCTCTTCCTGGGTGGCTTTGAGTTTTCCACAACGATGCCTTCTTTAAGACGGTATTCGTTGCTTGTCGGTTGGGGAGCTGATGGAACATGAAGGGATTTTCTTTTGCTGTAATCTATAATAGCAACAATGATGTCAGTCAGTAGGTCTTGCTTCTTTTCGAGTATATGGACTCGCTGATTGAGATACAGCCGACACAACGATGGGCTGCTGTGGAATCCGTCTCATTTTTTGCAGAGTTATCAATGTCTGATGTTAGTACCCTAGTCCTATTATCCTTTTGTGTCTCCTGGAGGCCACTGTGTATAATCACCCTGGAGTCTTATGATTGCATCATTATTTTTTCACAAGATACTTTTAATGAATTAAAATTTGTTCTCAGTTAATTATCAGTATTTTAAAAAACATATTTTTTTTTCACCCACGAGCCGTGCGCTCGTAGTACATTGTTAAATGCATCGATCTTCATTACGAGAGGTCACAAGATCAAATTTCGGTGGTGCTGCTTTTCTGGACGCATCATTTGTGACTGTACCGGAAGCAAGTAAAGGGGTACTGTTTTCCTGTCGTGTATCATAGAGTCCACTGTGATTAATCGCCATGCAGTCTAATGATCATATGGGTATTTTTTTGCAAGAGGCTGCTAATACATTAAATATGTCTCAATCGGTTTTCCGTTGCTAACCAATTAATTTGGTCGGTCTTAGGCCATGCGCCCATGGCGCAGTCGGTGTCGTGGTGGTTCTGGTTGTGAGAGTTCACGGGTTCAAATCCCGGTGTTGGTACTTTTGTAGGCGCATTATTTATGACTGAATGGGTAATTTCTGGTGATTTACCAAATTTCCAATCTGCTCTAGAATAGTGCTGATAATTTCAGAAGATTTGTAAGCATATATAAACATCCAAATATAAATTTAAGGAAAAAGAACTCAACCGTTTGTAGTATTCGAAGTAGATTTTGGAGAAAAGCTGTCAAGTAAAGAGTATTTTTCAGAGAAATGGGTGATTTCAGAGCATTGTTGAGAAAGAATTTGAGATATATCTCACAGGCTTATCTACTTTTCTCAAGGAAGACCGACCTCCGAAACTCTCATCAGGAGGTTAATTTCAGTCAGGCTACTCTCCAGCAGAACGTCTGAAATGCCGAGAATTAGTGATGAAATTGAAGAGGAGACTTGCATTTAGAGAGAACTGCCTGGTTATTTTCTGGGGACGCGTGATAAAGAGAAACGCGGCATTGCATTGGAACCAGCCAATGCTCATGATGGCAACGGCAAAGTAGTATTGGCAAACTCTAAACAAACAGAATTTGGCACTGCCGAGTGTTGCCAACTTAAATTTCTGTATACCAACGCCCAAAGTCTGTTTTCGAAGCTCGACGAACTGAGAATGCAGGTAGCCATTCTGACTCCTGATATTATAGCAAGCACAGAAACATGGCTGTCACAGAACATCAGCGATTGCGAAGTAGCCTTAACTGGATACCAGCTGTTCAGGAGAGACCGCATCCACCGCCAGGAAGGAGGAGTTGCGATGTATGTTAAGAGCAATTTCACTGTGTGAAAGGACAGAGAAGAGTACCAACGGTATCGAGGTTATTTGGCTGTCTATAACGACACAGGGGTCGCCATGAATCTCAACCAACCACCGGGGACCGATATCGACGCTGATACTTGTTTGCTGGAGAACATAAAGGAGATTGATAGTCACCCTGATGTTGTTCTCATGGGTGACTTCAATGCACCCAGCATTTGATGGAACGATCTGCAGGCACAGTCTTGAAAATATGCCTTCAATCACTGTCTGCTTATGACAACACTTGAAGCTACTCTCACACATTTCTTCCAACTAGAGCGCGTGGAGGACAACAGGCTAGTTGTTTAGATCTTGTTTTCACTAAAGATCCTGACAGTAGAGATGAGGTATACTGCCTGCGTCAACTTGGTCGAAGTGATCATGCCGTACATTCCAGGGAGTACGGTTTATACTCTGTATCATCTGCAGTAAATTTATTTATTTATTGCCAGTTTACAGGCAAGGTCAAAAGAGATATGCAGTAGAGGGTCGAGCTGTCAGTGAAAAAAAAACTCCTGATCGTTCTTTCAAGTGTTTTCAGGTGAAAAAACTGCAGCTTATTGAAGGATTAAGTTCAGGGCAGGGAAGCGTTGACACAGATGCACGGTGAAGTACTTATCCTTTCAGTGTTATGGATCCGGTATTGTGCACCAGCAGATATGTCGGCGAAAGGCTGTTCGCTGTCGATTGAATAAGGAATAAGCCGATTAAGGTCTGCAGAGCCAGCACTATTGCCCTCAGCATGAAGTCCGGCACAGGATTCAGAGTTCGTGAATGCCATCAGAACGAAAGAGAGCTTCCATGGAGTCAGCATTCAAAATTTTTGGAAGGTGTCCTGAATGTAGAAAAAACTAGCGACAGCTCTCGTAAACAAGGGATAGCTTTGCTGAATTTTGATACTTCTGGGTAGCTTATTCGAGATTGCTATAGCGTTTACCAAAAAATTGGCGGTATCTAACAGTGCGTGCCAAAGGAATAAATAAAAATACATCTCGATTACTGGTGCGCCGAGAGTGGAAAAACTGCCTCAGAGATGTAAGGGGGTTAAAGGTACAACTGTTTAAAAGTTTAAACAGTAAAAATAGTCCCTTCTGTAATCTGCGAAGCCACAACGAGTCGAGGCTTGTAAGCTCATAGCGTTGTTGGTAGTACAGGTTTCTGTGTTCTGAAGAGAAAAGTCTTTTTGTAAAGAAGTGCTGGACTGATTCTAGCCTCTTCCGTTCTCTAGCGTGCAGAAGGCTAAATAGAAACGAGCAGTATTCCAGACTAGGTCTGACATACATTTTATAAAGGCTGATTCTAATATTGACGGTTTTAAAATTTCTGAGAATAAACCTAGTAGTTTGACGTGCTTTCGAGACAATCAGGACGCAGTGCTCTGACAGATTAAGACTACTAGAATATGATATGTCCAGATCCTTTATAACTCCGGGCACATTTAGGTCGTGACCGTCTATGCTTAGATGGGGCTGATGGTTGTCGCCAATAACCATAACGGAGCACTTGTGCCAAGAAAGTGAAAGGCGCCATGTGCGACACCACTGAGCGAAGGCCTGAATATCCTTTTTAAGAGCTCAAGCACGATGTTGCGATCGACCGGTTTATATCGATAGGCAACTTTTAAATCGTCAGCGTACATAAAGGGCCTACCATACTGAAAATAATCAGGAACCTCGTTGGTAAAGGCAAAATAGAAGCGGGCCGAGCACGCTACCCTGAATAAATCCACTCCTCACATGTGTGTGTTTGGAGAGAACATCAGAAATTTTAACCCGTTCTGCACGAACATTCAAAAAGGAAGATATTAAGTTCAGAAGCTTGTTACCTATGCCGAAGGAGGCAAGTTTCAGCAGAAGGAGATCATGGTTAACACGATCAAAAGCCTTCGTGAAATCGAAGTAAACGGGGTAAATTGCAAAACCACTGTCTCTAGATTGTAGCACATGATCAAAGAAAGAGAGTTGGCAGGTGTCACAAGACATTTTTTCGAGGAACCCACGCTGAGCCGCATTAAGTAGGGTATTCTCTGTAGAGCGAAGACTAGATTGGACACCCTCTCAAACTAGCAAACCGTTCTGTGGTTTACTGCGTTCGGTAAACGTGATGGCTTGAAGAGGCTATACATGCATACGAATTTTTCTTTGCGGTAGATTTTTATGGACAGGAGCTTTTTTAACAGGTGGGCAAGAAATATATTTTTTAAAGTTATCTATTTCTTGCCTTAGATGGTCTACCTCCTGCTCCATCCCTAAGAATTTCTGTAGGAGGCTGAAACAACCCATACAAGTTTCATCTTCGTAAGCTACATTAACTGAGCATACTAGACTTTTTGCCCGTTTAGCGGGAGTTGAACAATTAGCAGAATAACGATAGTTGCAACTAATTTTGCTGACCGAATTCCCCTGCCAATATGGCCGAATGGTTAGAGGCGTCGATAGACGGTCCTACGCGATTTTGCGGTGCATGTGCGAAACTAGGTCACGGACCAATTTTTCGTGGCAATAAACTTAAGGCACCTGCGTTTTGCAAACTTATGGGGATACAGAGCAAATGCAATTGACGATAGAATCGCCGCAAAATTAACAGAGAGTCGGTTAGGATATTCAACAATAAGAAAATGACAATATAAGGACTCAGCCTTTGGTTTGAGCCCCTTCTGCGATTGAAAGCAGATGCAGGAAGCACGCAGCCAGCGTGAGTTTTGGAAATTATCAAGATGGAGGCTTGCAGTTCCAGTCAAGATCAATCCTGGGGCAGGGAAGAATCCTCAGCAGTGAAATTTTTGTTTTTGTTTCAATCCTCAGAATCCTTACGTCCAAGTCGCAATTTACGCACTCAGGGGAATATATAGACAATTGTTGAATAATTTCCGAACAGCGTGTCTTCTACATTGAGGTAGAGACTAATTACTCGTAGGCTCGAAGGACTTGAAATTCGAAACCAATTTCAAACAACGCGCCATACAATAAGATTGGATCCTGCGGCACTTCATTTTCTACTGTAACCCACTCGGATTCTGTGGGACCAACAAGTACGTTTCGCAGTCCACAGGAGAGGAGACTTGCTCAAATGAAAAGGTTTACCCTGGATACCACACTTCCAAATCTTATGTAGCAGTTGCCAACGAGGTACACTTTCAAACGCTTTCTTGAAGTTGAAGAAAATGTTATCAACCGGATGGCCTTATTCTATGGCTTTTGTACATTTTCCTGCGAGTAAAGACCACTCGTAAGTTATGAGTGACCATGGCGAAAGTCATGCTATGTTCTTCTGCTCCCGATACTTCATTACATATCCCTTAGTAAGTCTTTCCATGGCCTTGCACAAAATTCCTATTAAACTAATGAAACAGTAATGTTCGAACTCAAACATAGACCCTCCTTTGTGGTTCGGGGACATAAGGGCAGTTTTCCATTCCTGTAGTAATTCGCCCTCTTCCATGGAATTTTGGTATATCATTGATACGGCTCACAATGAACGTCTGCGAATTCCCGATGGGCATGCGAATGAAATCTATCTGGCCTCGGTGAATTGACAGGCTTCAGGGGGAGTAATTCTCTCCTTATCAATGTGGGCGAAAAGCCAAGATTATTTTCTAGTGCAACCTTTTCCAAAGTTTGTAGTTGCCCTGAGTAGGGGAGCGGAGAATGATTTGTTTCATGAGTATAATCCTACTGAAGGAAGCTCGAGAGGCCTGAGGATTTCGTTTGGTCATACCTCTCCAGTAGTTCATTTTGGGATCGCAGCTCTGGAATCGGATCACGATTTATTTGGATATCGCGTATATCACCGTATAAGATCTTGAGATGCTCCAAAGAGTTCTGTAGAATGGATATCTCATAGTTCTTTCGAAGTCGGTTTGCCTCATGCCTACCGACACCCCGTTGTCCTTTATATTCCTGAAAGTGTTCGACTCTCCCGCTAGTCGAAACCGCTTCCGCATCTTCTTTTAAATGAGATCCGAAGTTCGCGGTTTATCCACAGCGGACGATTGCTCGTTTTCTTTTGTTTTAGGGGACAATCATTATTTAAAAATTCTTTCAACCAATGAGCTGAACGTACTCAAGCATTCAACAGTGGTTCCCCGTAATGTAGTTGTCCCCGTTATTGCTGAGATTTGCGTGTGCATGCTGAAAAACTCTCCCTTCCACATGTTTTTTTTCCAGTTTCTTAAGTTAGTCAGTCTGTGAGAACATGGAATACTCAAAGAGCAGTGCCAAATGGTCACTAGCGGTACATCTTGTAAATCCAGCACACTATCCTCGTCTCGGTGAACACAAGGTCTAGAAAATTCGAACGCTTTCCTTCCCTAATGCGTGTCCCGAAAGGTAAATTCTATTTTTCGCTTGCCATTTCAAGCAAACGATGACCTAATGTATCCGTTGGACCAGAAACAGACCATGTATCCCGGTCGATATTAGGGTTGAAGCACAATAAGTGGGTCCCAGAAAAAATGAATAAACCCGAGAGCGTGTCTGACGGGAACCGTGGTAATAGGAGTTTTATGGGTGGGGCAGAATAAAAACAAAAACAACAGTCAAAACGGTGAAGGATATCTGAAAGTGAAAATTTATAAATAAACATGAAGTTCATGTGAGGTGAAAATAACACGCCCAACATAAAAATAAACAAATCGCATCCAATGAAAACGCATGTGCATAATTAACGGTCCCCATTGGTTGAAAATGGAAGCAAACTGATCAGATGAAATCGGAGCCAATAAGAAGAAGGCAGCAAATGCGCACTTTAATTGAAGGCATTTAAATTGAAGCTGACGAATGAGATCTCTAATTAAGACAGACAGAAGCAAGGCAAATGCACAAAAGAAAAGCGGAACAAGGGTAAGATTAATAAAATAAATTAAATCACGTATGTTACATGTGCTGTAATAAGTATAATAAGTAGAACTTTTTGTCTAGGTAATCGACGGTAGTTTAGGTGTTAGTGGAATAAGGAAAACGAAAAATGAAGTATAATTAAAAGAATGCGAAGTATTAACCGACGGACAGATTCACGGATTTGCATATGCAATTTTTATTGTTAAAAAGGGGAAGTATAGTAAAGGAATAAAGTTTACGTAATTTAAGGGTATAGATATTTGAAAGCGAAACAAAAGTAGTAGTAGATTATGTGTCACATGGCTGGAAAAATAGGAGAGTAATAGAACGAAATAAACAAAGAAAATGTGGCACCGAAAATACAGAATAATTAGTTTGAAGGCAAGATGAATGTAAATTTTTTATCCCCATTGTAGGATGTCACCGCAAAGGAAAAAAGGAGAGGACCTCAGATGAATAAGGCAACGGAAGAGGAAATTATAATGAGAAAATAGACTCCAGCCGAATTGTCGACTACATACAGGAAAGGAGACTGCTACCTATGCATATGTTGTGCGCATACGGAAACAAAATAACCCAGCAGGCCTCTGCAGAGCAGACAAACGGCTTTTTATTTAAATGTTCCCGCTGCAGACGAAAGAAGTGCCAAAGAAAAGGTACTATTTTCAAAGGTAGTAGGTTAACCCTGGGGAATATAACGAAAATTGTTTACCGGTACGTAGAAGGCATGCGAATCAAGCGCTGTGCCGCACTGGTAGGGGTCCATCGCAATGTGTCAACCAGTGCCCTCATGGGTGCCGTAGGCCAGGTAGGCGGCAAGGGTATAGAAGTGCAGGTGGACGAGATAATTACTACTACTGCTAATGCGTCTACTACTACTTCAACTAGCATTACTACTACGACTACTATTGCAGCTACTATTACTTCTACTACTACTATTACTACTACTACCACTATTAATACTATTACAACTGCGTCTACTACTACAACTTCTATTACTACTACCACTACTACTACTACAACTACTAATACTAATATAACCATTACTACTACTACCACTACAACTAATACTGCGTCTACTTTTACTACGACTACTACAACTGCGTCTACTACTACTAATACTACTACTACAACTGCGTCTACTACTACTAATACTACTACTACAACTGCGTCTACTACTGCTACTACTACTGCGTTTACTGCAACTACTACTACTACTATAACCACTTGTACTACTACTGCGTCTACTACTACAACTATTACTACTGCTACTTATACTACAACTACTACATGTACTCCTACTACTGTGTCTACCACTACTTCTACTTCCACTTTTACTACTTCTCCTATTACTACCACTACTGCTCCGTCTACTACTACACTACTACTTCTTCTACTAATACTACTACTATTAATACCTCTACTACTGCGTCTACCACTATAACGACTTCTACTACTTGGACTACTAATAGTTTTCCTATTACTTCTATTACTACTACTACTTCTACTACTACCACTACTGCAACTACTCATACTGCCATTACTATTACTACTACTACTACTACTACTACTACTACTGATACAACTACTAATACTATTACTACTACTGCATCTACTACTACATTTGCGTCTACTAATACTACTAATACTATTACCACAACTAAAACACCGTCTACTGCTACTACTACTACCACTACTACAAATACTACTAATACTGCGTCTTCTATTACTAATAATACTACAACTACTACTTATTATGTTACCATTACTACAGTAAAGGAGACTGCTACCTATGCATATGTTGTGTGCATGCGGAAACAATATGACACAGCAGGCCTCAGCAGAGCTGACAAACGGCTTCTTATTTAAATGTTCCCGCTGCAGACGAAAGAAGTGCCGAAGAAAAGGTACTATTTCGAAGGTAGTACGTTAACCCTGGGGAATATAACGAAAATTGTCTACCGGTACGTAGAAGGCGTGCGAGTCAAGCGCTCTGCCGTACTGGTAGGGGTGCATCGCAATACTGCAATGCAGTGGTACGCAATTTGTCGCAATGTGTAAACCAGTGAGCTCATGAGAGCCGTAGGCCAGGTAGGCGCCAAGGTTATAGAAATGCAGGTGGACGAGACAATTACTACTACTGCTAATGCGTCTACGAATACTACTACTGCTACCTCAAATAGTATTACTACTACGACTACTACTAATATTACTACTACGACTACCACTATTAATACTACCACACCTGCGTCTAATACTACTGCTACTACTACTACTACTACTCATATTACTACTAATACTACTACTACTGCGTCTACTACTAACAATACTACAACTACTACTACTACTAATATAACCATTAATAATTCTACTACTACAACTACTATTACTACAATTACTACTGCGTCTACTAAGACTACCGCTACTACTACTACAACTGCGTCTACTACTATTACTACTTCTACTACTTTGTCCGCTGCAACTACTACTTCTACTACTACTACAACTACTGCGTCTACTACTATTACTACTACTACTACTATACTACTTTACTATCTAAGTCATCTACAACTACTACTAATATTATACTACTACTATTACTTCTGCGTCTTCTACCACTACTACTACAACTATTATTACTACAACTTCTACTATTACTACCACTAATTGTGCGTCTACTACTACTACTACTACTTATACTCCTACTACTGCGTCTACTACTATTACGACTACTACTACCTCTACTACTAATAGTATTACTACTACTATTACTACTACTACAACAACTACTACTAAAACTGTCATTACTTTGACTACTACTACTGATACAACTACTAGTACATCTACTACTACTGCGTCTACTACTACTGCTCTGTCTACTACTACTACTACTATATCCACAACTACTACTCCGTCTACTGCTACTTCTACCATTACTACTACTAAACTTACTTCTACTCTCTACTTTTACTTCCCACTAATAGTGCGTCTACAACTAATAATTTTTATACTCCTACTACTGCGTCTACTTCTATTAAGACTTCTACTACTAATAGTATTCATACTACTACAATTAGTACTTCTACAATAACAACTTCTTCTAAAACTGTCATTACTATTACTACTACTACTACTACTACTACTACGACTCATACAAATACTAGTACTTCTACTGCTACTGCGTCTAAAACTACAACTAATACTACAACTGCTGTGTCTACTATTACTACTACAACTGTATCCTTTACAACTCAGTAGTCTGCTCACTGTCATTTCTAATTTCTCTCCTCACAATGTCTACTGTCACTACTACTACTCACGTCACCACGTCACATTACTACTACTACTACTACTTTCACTACTACTACTACTTCTAGCTTCTACGCCTACTACTACTACTCACCACAGTCTACTACCAATTTCTACATCTTTTGTTACTTCTAATTCTACAATTACTACTACTACTTCTTCTACTAACGCTTCCATTACTACCACTACTATTGCAACTACTACTGCGTCCACCAAAACTAATACTACCACTCACATGACTACTCACTAACTGTGTTCCATTTTACTTTCCTTTCATTAATACTACAACTGCGTCTACTGCAACTACTACTAATACTACTACTACACCTACGACTACTACTATGACTACTACTAATACAACGTTTACTAGTATAAATAAAAACATAACTACAACTGCTAGTCCATCTACTACGACTACTGCTTCTCCTACTTCAACAACTACATTTGCGTCTAATACTGCTACTACTT
This sequence comes from Schistocephalus solidus, assembly GCA_017591395.1. Classification (NCBI taxonomy): domain Eukaryota; kingdom Metazoa; phylum Platyhelminthes; class Cestoda; order Diphyllobothriidea; family Diphyllobothriidae; genus Schistocephalus; species Schistocephalus solidus. The sequence goes on along the minus strand of WEDG01002090.1, from coordinate 23,651 downwards.
CTACTACTACTTCTACACCTCTACTACTAATACTACTACTAAAACTACTAATACTACTATTACTACTACTGCGTCTGCTGTAACTAATACTACTACTTATACTTCTACTACAACTATTAATACAACTACAACTATTGCGCCTACTACTACTACAACTTCTACTACTACTACTACAACTACTTCTACTACAACTACTACTTCTACTACTACATCTACTACTACTACTACTACTACTACTACTACTACTACTTCTACTACTACTTCTTCGTCTACTACTACTACTTCTACTACCACTACTACTACGTCTTCTCCTACAACTGATACTTCTACTACTCATGCAACTATTTCCACTACTACACTGTCAACTGCTACTAATACTGTTACTACTTCTACTACTTTTACTTCTTCGTCTATTACTACAACTAGTTCTGCCACTACTAATACTAATGCTACCATTACTACCACTATTACTGCAAATACTACTACATCTTCCCATTCTTCTACTACCACTGCTGCAACTTCTATAAAAGCATCTTCTACTACTATTACTACTTCTACTACTGCGTCTTCTGCAACTGCTGCTACTACTACTAATACTACTACTAATACTACTGCTACTACTACTACTACTACAACTGATACTTCACTCACTTTACTCATTTATACTACTCACTACTACTCACTACTCACTCACTACTCACTACTCACTCACTACTCACTACTACTCACTACTACTGCTACTACTCACTGACACTCACTAGTACCACTAGTAATTCACTACTACTACTACTCACTACTACTACTACCACTACTATTACTACTACTACTCACTACTACTACTACTACTACTACTCACTACTACTACTTTCACTACTACTTCCAACTACTACTAGTACTACTTCTACTACCACTATTAAGCGTACTACAACTGCGTCTAATAATACTAATACTATTAATACTAGTACAACTACTATTACTACATCAACTATAACTACAACTACTACTGCGTCTACTACTACTCCTACTACTTCTACTATTGCTACTTCTAGTGCAACTACCATAACTGCGTCAACTACTGCTACTTATACTACTTATTCTTCTACTACTGATACTACTACTACTACTACTACTGCGTCGCTGCAACTACTACT
>WEDG01002090.1:0-20000 GCA_017591395.1 Schistocephalus solidus | reverse complement strand
ACTACTTCGTCTACTAGTAATTTTACTCCTACTACTTATACGACAAATACTTCTACTAATACTACCATTGCTACTAATACTACTACTACTGCGTCAACCACAATAACTTTTACTTCTACTACTGCATCTACTACTACTACAACTACTACTATTACCACAACTACTACTGCGTCTTATACTTCTATTTTTTATTTAACTACTACTTCTACTGCTATTACTATTACTGCTACTAATATTACTACAACTATTACTGCGTCTTATTCTAATACTACTACTACTGCGTCTAGGTCTACTACAACCACTAAAAATGCTACTATTACTACTGCATCTACTAATACTACTACTTCTTTACTATAAAAAAAGGAACCTACTTTCCAATCAATCGTTTACTAGCAGAATGGCACCGAATGCCAAAGCGTATAACTAGACAGAACATTTGACAGCAGTCCCATGATAATTTTGGTGATCTTTATCTGGACAAGAGAAACTACTGTAGGCGTTTAAGTAGCAAATACAATATAATTTATCTGATACCCGCTTACTGTGCTTCCACCCGGGACGGAATGAATCTCCTGCAAGAACTCTTCAGAGCCAATGGCTATTAGAGAGCATGCTGCCCATAATTATACTAGCCACTATGCGGCTGCTGGCTGGGCTCGAGAATGAAACCCAAGACAGAACGGAACGAGTGTGTCCCGAAACTGATCGGTGAGCCTCCATCTACCAGAAAGTATTCGAAAAAGCAGCCGAATGCACCAAAGAATGCAAACTGAAGATTGAATTATCAGCCAAAATTGTGACGGAGCACTCCGTACACGAAGAAGGTCTCCGTAGCAATGGTCAGTCCACTTGCGTGGGGCTAACTTTGTTGGCTACCCCGCAGATTTATTTTCTAATATATTCCTGGTAAAGATTTTTCAGATGTAGGGTCCGAAATGCGTTTTTCCCATGTATGGATTGTTCCTCAGTCTGTTACTCCGTTTCATTGACAAATTTCCTTAAACGCCTCGTGGAAACCGTCAGGTTGCAGTAGGAGACTTGTCCATAGTTGAAGTGGATGACTGAGGAGCGATAATGAATGTTTATTTCGCTACGTCCTTTGACATTACTTGACACACACAGGATTTCAAAGACGCGACTATCGTCCCTCTACAAACGAAAGGGGAACCGGCAACTCTGTGATAATCACAGAGGCATCTCGTTGCTCAACATCGCCGGGAAAATCTTCGCCCTTATCCTTCTCAATCGTCAGAACGGTCACCTAGAAACCATGACTTGGAAGGCTGCCAATCTGAAGCTTACACCAGACAACGCCGTCGGCCCAGTGTATGTTCGGTGTGTGTCGAGTGGCTGACCAATGGACTTGGAGGCAAATGGCGATGGCTCCACCATATCCCCTGCTTGAGTGAATCCTGGTGTGTGCATAATGGGGGCCAGGTCGTGCTGTGGTGCACATAGACGGGTACACCAACCCGTCAGCCAATGTGCCCACTCCACATCAGAGAACTGACTGGCTCGGACGGTGGTCTAATTGTGGGGGAGGGGGAGAGAGTAAGGTCTACAGCTCAGCGCATTTTTCTCACTATAAACTATCCGACTCGCTTGAAAATATCACGGTGCGCTAAAAGCCGTGGCTTGGAAGGTTGCCAACGGACGGGATAACTCGGACCGCGTGGTCAGCCCAATGTGTGTTTTGTGTGGAGTGGCTGACTGGCTGACTGAGAGTCAGGCTGCAATGGTTCCTTCTTAATGAGGCCTTTATGGCACTCCCACTCCATGGGATCCGAGCCAGGTGTGGTGATAGCCCAGAGGCGGCTCCGACCGCGCCAGCCACCTGCGCCCTCTCCCATATCCAGTCTTCTTGACTCTGTCATGACACTGGGCTCAGGTAGGGGAGGAGGAGAGAGTGCGGTAGCTACAGCGCAAGTCTACTATCACTTTAAACTTATTCACGCACAAGTCATTTCTAAATCTTCTTCATGCACATCGTTGCATTTTGTGTATTTCTAGACGTGCTGCATTCACTAACTCCATAACAAAAAATTATCATGGCCGTGCTATAATTTGCAACCTTCGAATTTTCATCTAACACAGCAATGCTTCCTCTCTACATTGTTACGCGCCAAGTCTCCTTGCATATGACTGATATTTCAATTGGCAAACAGCACGCATCTTCATTTGCATAACAAATTCATCTGCATTCTTGGGATGTGAATGGAGACCAAACGAATTTTTCTACGAGGCCATAATTTTTTCAAAATTCGGTCCCTCATTATTCTTACCAGCATGCTGCAAATCCCCTAAATTTCATTTTTAATTTTTGATCAGTCACATGGGCAGCTGCCTCAACAATGCTAAAAATCAATAAAAATTTACTTGCCAGTTCGTTCGAGCGTTCAGTGGCTGCATTCCGTAAGCTGTCCGCCTTTCCACAATGAGGCTGCTGCTGGCATTTCTCATCCTCGTCCTTTCTGACCCAGGCGCAACTGATTTAAATCCACGGCTTTCCCATACGAGTATTCATGGATTACATACTTGCAAAGAGGAAGGGCTGATTTACCGTTATATATCAATAGTACTTAATGTTTGGAAACGGCGAGATAACATGGACGTCCGAGTGTGCATTCCGAATTTACAAATACTGTATAGAATGGCTAATGATAGGGTACCTAAGGAATTATTCTGCGATTTCATAGGAAATTACGGTCACCCGATGCATCGTCATGAAATCTATGGCCAAAATTTCATTATAAGTGAAACTTACAAATACCTCCATCAACAGAATATCTTCACATCAACCGGTACCGTTGCACTCTGGGACTTGGCTCATGAATACTACTCATTCAATCGCACTAACTTCAGAAACGCATACGGTGGCAGATTTACTTGTGTTCGCGAGTCAACCGGAGCAAGCTGCACAGAAATCTGCAGCGACAATTTGCGAATAATATGCCAGCCAAATGTACAAGAAAATAGATGTCGACCACCCTGGAAGGGCACTAGAAACGCAGAACCTCAGTTCCTTGTACATGGCACTATCTGTTCACTCGACACATCAGTTACGTATCATAGGATACGTTGCACTGAGTTGCAAACTTGTGATGGAAACCAATGTGTTAATTTGGACAATAGAACAGGTTTATATGCACATGAAATATCCGTACGAATTGATCCCAGTCTAGTACTCGCATCAGGGGCTCGCATCTTACGCTGCATCGTCACCTACCCGACAGACCCCTATCTAGAAAAAAAGACTCCAGAACTCTGCCCTCATCGACTGGACCTGGACTCCAGTCAGCCTAGCCAAAGAAGAAACGGCACTTAACCTTCGTATGTCTTTTCACAGCCCAGCATCCTTCAAAGCAACTTGTAAAGTCAAGGGAGGGCCGAGCGACACTTATGTTATAAGTTCCTCCCGAGAAGGTATCTTTGTTGAGCATGGTCCTCCTGTCATTTATTCGAGCATCGGGAACTCACGAATTCACGACACCACACGTGTACTAGAAACATACCTCGGCGCATCGGTCAAGTGTTATGTCACTGTTAATACAAACATTCATAGAGATTATGAAGTTCGTTGGATGACCCGTGATCCACACAGCTCACGCGTTCTACGTGAATGTCTCACGCATCAGTCGATCTATGTCAACAATGACCACATTTATTCTGAACTCCAGTTCACTGCAGATACTGCGCTCGGTAACTACGAGCTAATCTGTAGCTTCCATCCGCTTAACTCGCGTCAAACCCTGCTGGATGAGGCGATCACGCAGTCCAGGACCCAAGTGACACTACGAATCCGCTTGAATCTGGTACAGGAATTTACATTGTATCCGGAACAATCCACTTACTTGACCACCAATTCTAGAGTGCTGTGCCAAATCCGCTCACCACTCAAGCTTAAACCCGTTCTAATGGCTACCAGAGGATTCGACTACCCAAACATACTCCCGAACCCCTTCAAGATTAATGAAAATAACATACGACAAGGACGCATCACAGTGTCTTGTTCAGTTCAAGTGGGCAGGAAATCGAACCTACGCATGCGACGCAGCTACACAGTCTTCTTTAGGAAACCCACTACATCGAACTTAGTATTTAGTCATATGTTTGCAAGCTGCAACCCACAGCTGTTGATTGGAAGGTCAACATACATGTGGTATATACGCCAGAAAGAAGGGAACGACTCGCGAATACATGTACTTCCCTACTTCACACCTGATGTGGTTCTCTCCAACGTTATCGACGAGTGGGATGCGAGTGGACGAAATTTGACTCTCGGTTGTACTGTCACCTCTACTTACTTGAATGTCGAAGTGGTGCACATCTGTGAACAGATGATTGAAGACCAGCGGACGAGACAAAGCAATATCATCCTAATTTTCCACAGCAGACTGATGAGCAGTGCAGTCGTTTTCTTCCTTCTCCAACTGGTATTCCTGTTCGGAATATTTGTTCAGTTTATGTTGCTCAGCATCCCGCATCAATTGAGTGTTAACCTCACTGCTTTAAGACTCATTGCACGACGAAGGAAATATATGGCTCGACAGGCACAAAAAGAAATGAAGAGGATGACATTGAGTGGTTGGGAAGTTAACTGAAGATTTACTTTGAAATTAGTGACTAAAGTTCATTTTATACTGTTCGAATTGGAATGTTGCGTTTTCTTGAGAACTACCGAAAAATCGGTTGCTTTCATTTGCGCAGGTCATTACTACTCGTCTACCTCTCCATTATCATTTTCAAACTAAGGCTAAATATAACGTGTTAAACTGATCCTCTTACATGTTCTGTAAGTAACTAGAGGGCACAGTGGCCAGAGAATATACACTGAATTGTTGTACACTACGTCACACCATAGTGCGCATACGGTTAGCGGGAAGAAGATGCTACACGATGTCTTGAACCCTTTAACTGCTTCGCTTAAGGTGATAATGGAGGCAAATGTCGACTTATTTGTGTTTTATTTCGCCGAGAGTTGTTTGATCGTCTCTAATTTACCAACTTTGTTTGGGCTATATGCATAGTCAGTCGTGATTTTGGGGTGACTGTTAGTTCGAACGTCGCGGATGCTAATGTCCACCGAGTGACAGCAGCCGCGAGGAAACAGTACAATGGGTTGGGCATGAGTTAGTTCATAGTGATAACAGACCGGCATAGCATCTGCCGCACACTCTCCACCCTCACACTTCTGGGTCCGTCTTGCGCATAAGACAAAGGCGCAAATACAACGCTAAATATCTGGGACTGGGATTTGGCGAAAATGACTGACAGAGCTCAGTAGGCGTGCCCACACGGCCTGGACACCACAGAGCACACTAGGCTTTCAAGAAATGGGATAAATTGCTGGGACGTCACATACGTGACGTAAGAAGGTGATACCAAGCTCAAATCTCAGTCACTCTGCACATGAACACACAGGACTGACTGTGAGGTCTCAGTTAAGCCGTCAGAAGACAACCATAAAAAACTAGGATTTAAAGCCTACCATGACAGCGTTAAAGCTCGGCAATTTATATCTCTTAAGGAATACACTGACTTGTCAGGGGGATGATTTCCTTCGATTTGGCCCTTGTCTCGGTTCCCTCTCGCATGTACCAGTTGGGTGTCCCAGCCTGCCAGGTCTATCGTGGCAATGTGGATGCGGTGGGAGTGCTCCTCGCACTGCTTTGCCCGTGGGTTGTAGGGGCGTCTAGGTAGCTGATATAGCGAAGAGGATAGAAGAGTTCACATCAATGGACTAGTGGAGATGGTTAGTGCCATTTGAGACCCTTAAATTACACCTTGCTCTCATCTCTGGCGCCCAGACGCTAGTCTCCACATTTTCTTTCCAGCTCTGCGAAGTCAGTGAGTGTAAAATGAATGTGATAAACGCCACGCAAGTCTACCTCACCAAAACCTCATTCCCGTACCATTCACTGATGCTGCACAAATTCCGTCTAACTCGAGGTAGAGGGCATTGTTTCTGATGGATGAACTGTCCGCATTACAACATCTAATCCCTCGCCTCAGTGTTTTACCTTCGCGGCCCTTGAATCAAAGCAATTTTATTTTCTTAAACCGCCGACAACTCTTCGTACTGGCTTACCTCTCTCATATCTCTTAGAGCTCATTATACCAAAATGATTGGATAGAACTAACGTAAAGTCTTGCAGTCAAATGGATTAAGAAATGCTTTACAGGGTCGTCACAATGTAGGCTCTCAGTGAAAAGCTTCTTCTTTTTAGCTTTGGATATCCGCCACTCAGTACAAAGCACTTGTCAACGCTAAGAGGTAAAAGTCCTGCAGAAGACTTTTCATAGGGGCTGTGAGAATGGGTCGATTTTCGATCGATTTTCACAGTCCGACGTCATCAGTTATCGCTTCATATCCAAAAGTGATCCTCGCGGTCGCCAGCATGAACTGAACCCTATAGATCTCTTCCAGCAGCAACCCCTGGGAAGAATTTATCCATTTGTTTGGAACTTATTCGACAACTTTTCCTCTTAGGCAGATTTCTGGGCTCTTAAAGGCCGACGTTGAAGACTTTGACCCTATTGGCCTCCTTAAACATGCATTTTAACTTTTCTGCGGAAACCGGTATATTTGTCGAACAAGACTACGTTGACGTCCAAGAGCCAGGCTTCTTCCTCAGAAAAGCCATAGTATATTTTCCCAGGATAAGTATGAAAATCAGAATTAGGCCTGCGACGCCCTGACGCTGAAGACACCGCATGCGGCATCTACTTACAGAACTGTCGTAAGCTATTTCTATGCATTAAAGCTTGTCCTACCTGATCCATCTTCCCTGAGTTCTGATTTAGGAATCCATCATGTTTTTGACCTCACAACCTCGACATGTAATCATGTTCATCAATGATTGTGTACCCTACAAATTCAGTGACACTGCCAGTCTGAAGTCACTTCTGACGAAGGCGAACAATAGTCGGGCTCGTTTGACAGAGGATGAGGTCATCACCGAAACAGTTATGGCAGGATTCTATGTTCTCCCAAAAATACACACAAGCGATATGTTTCCATTCGCCGAACCTTCTCGCTCGGAAATCAGCCCACTTACGGCTTGGTAAACTGGTCATTCCCGAAGATGAGTTTCCTATCCACGGGCTCACAAACGACAGTGCAGTCAGCAGAGTAATTTATGGGAAAAATATAGGTGGTCACCATGGAACCGAATGAGAGGATCATGTCATTTGACGTCGTCCATACCACAGACTATGGCGCTTTAAACGGTTTCTGACCCTCTACACAAAAATTACGATGAAGACGATGGACAGCCCACAATTCAGGATCCACTAGACCTCAGGGTACCACAATTTGTTCGCCGTGGCGGTTCTGCGAAAAACTCAAGAGGCGACTGTTCGAGGAGTACAAACGAAAGCAAACCTTTCGCCTTCATCGACGGTGGTTAGATTACTTCTATAAAGAACAACTGAACTCGATTCTCCCCGATCTACAGTGCACGATGGAAGAAGAACAACTGGAGGACAGACTTTCGTTTTTTGCTGTTATTGTTTGCCATCAACCTGGCCACATTAGTCTAGAGGAAACCGACAAGCAGGCTGTAAATGCGGAGGTGCAACAGTAACCACCCCCTGCAACGCAACGGAGGCTCTGTACGAACGTCGTATCGGTGGGTAGAAATGTGTTGCAGCACACCAACCGTCAAATGCGATGGAATTAATCTCCTCCAAGAACTCTTCAGAGCCAAGGGCTATAAGAGAGCATGCTGCCCATATTAATACTAGCCACTATGTGGCTGCTGGCTGGGCTCGAGAGTGAACCCCAAGACAGAACGGAACGAGTGTGTCCCGAAACTGATCGGTGAGCCTCCATCTACCAGAAAGTATTCGTAGAAGCAGCCGAATGCACCAAAGAATGCAGACTGAAGATTGAATTGTCGTACGAAATCGTGGCAGAGCACTCCATACATGAAGAGGACCTCCGTAGCAACGGTCAGTCCTCTTGCGTGAGGCTACCTTTGCTGGCCACCCAGCAGATTTATTTTCTAATATATTCCTGGTAAAGATTTTTCAGATGTAGGGTCCGAAATGCGTTTTTCCCATGTATGGATTGTTCCTCAGTCTGTTACTCTGTTTCATTGACGAATTTCCTTAAACACCTCATGAAAACCTTCAGGTTACAGTAGGAGACTTGTACATAGTTGAAGTGGATGACTGAGGAGCGATAATGAATGTTTATTTCGCTACGTCCTTTGACATTACTTGACACACACAGGATTTCAAAGACGCGACCATCGTCCCTCTACAAACGAAAGGGGAATCGGCAAATCTGTGATAATCACAGAGGCATCTAGTTGCTCAACATCGCCGGGAAAATCTTCGCCCTTATCCTTCTCAATCGTCAGAACGGTCACCTAGAGCGGGGCCTGCTCCCGGAAAACCAATGTGGCTTCCGCCGACACCGCGGGACAACCGATAGGATCTTTGCCGCCCGCCAGCTACAAGAGAAGTGCTAGGAGATGCGAACTCACCTATTCACTACATTCGTGGATCTGACGAAAGCCTTTGACACGATGAATCGCGAGGAACTGTGGAAATTCAGGCAGAAATTCGGCTGTCCTGAGCGGTTCATGCACATTGTGCGTCAGCTTCCTGACGTGATGATGGCGCGCGTCACTGAAAATAGGAAGGTATCCAAAGCATTCGCAGTGACCAAAGGAGTGAAGCAGGGCTGCGTATTGGCCCCCACCCTCTTCAGTCTCATGTTCTCTGCTATGCTGATGGATGCCTACCGTGATGAGCAGCATGGTATCCGAATCGCCTACAGAAATGATGGGCACCTTCTCAACAGCTGGCGTATGCAGGCCACAACGCGCGTGTCTACGGCTACAGGCCATGACTTGCTCTTTGCGGACGACTGCGCCCTTAACACCGTGACGGAGGAGGACATGCAAAGGAGTATGGACCTCTTTGCCGAAGGCTGCGCCGATTTCGGACTAACAATCAGTACAGCCAAAACGGTTGCTATGCGCCAGCTGCCACCCAGCGTGGAATACAATGCTCCCAAATCAGAGTCAAAGGTGCTCAACTCAAAAACGTGGAAATCTTCGCTTATCTAGGATGTACGCTGACATACAGCACGAGAATCGATGGTGAGGTTGCCCAACGGATCTTCAAATACAGTCAGGCCTTCGGCCGGCTGCAGGACTCCGTGTAGAATCGCCACGGTATTCACCTGAACACCAAACTGAAGATGTACAAGGCCGTCGTCTTGAAGACACTCCTTTACGGATCGGAGACCTGGACCGTCTATTCATAGCAAGCCAGGAAGCTGAATCCCTTTCATCTGAGGTGCCTCCGCAGAATACTGAAGCTGAGATGGCAAGACAGGATCCCGGACACGGAAGTCCTGGAGCGGACCGGAATCCTCAGCATCCATTTCATGCTGAGGCAAGAGCAACTGCGATGGAGCAGCAACCTGGTAAGAATATACGACGAGCAACTACCCAAACGACTTTTCTATGGAGATGGTGCTACGGTTGCTCGCCAACAGGGAGGTCAAAAACGAAGCATTGAGGACACTTGGATGAAATCGCTGAAGCAACTTCAAATCAACCCGGCAACCTGGGAGGACATCGCCCATAACCGAACTGAATGGAGAAAGACAGTGAAGACAGGGGCAGCAAACTACGAAGCTAACAGGGTCGCAGCCGCCAAGGCCAAAATAGCGGCACGAAAGTCACCAGCGCCCCGAAACAACACCGCCAATGTCCAGGCCCTGCCAACATGCCCGTGCTGTCAACGCATCTTCCGCGCGCGAATCAGCCTGGTTGGACATCTTCGGACGCAATGCACCAACAATCGGACAATTCCAATTTCTACGTCAAATTCTGCCAACCCTCCTTCGGACTCCCTGACCCTTACTCCTGGCATCAATTCCATTACTCCCACATCATAGAGACCACATCCCAATACTCATCGCCTGTTACCCCCGGCAGTTCGACCGTCGATTTCGACGAGGTCCACCGTATGCTCCACACCAGGTGGTGCAGGGACGGTGACTTGCGCGTGAATTAGTTTTAAGTGATATTAGCCTTGCGTTGCAGCTACCGCACTCTCTCCTCCTCCCCCACCTGATCCCGGTGTCAAGACAGAGTCAAGATGACCGGAGATGGGAGAGGGCGCAGGTGGCTGGCACGGCCGGAGCCGCCAATGGGCGTCCCATCACACCTGGCTTGGATCCCACGGAGTGGGAGTGCCATAAAGGCCACATTAAGAAGGAGCCATTGCAACCTGACTCTCAGTTCGCCAGTCAGCCACTCCACACAAAACACACATTGGGCTGACCACGCGGTCCGATTTATCCCGTCAGTTGGCAACCTTCCAAGCCACGGCTTTCAGTGCACCGTGATAGTTTTAAGCGCGTCAGATTGGTAAAAGTGAGGAAAATCCGCTGAGCTCTCGACCTCACTCTCTCCCCCACCCCCACAATCACACCACTGTCCGAGCCGGTCAGTTTTCTGATGCGGAAGCGGGCGCAGCTGCTGGTGACCTCGTCTACGTGTACTACGTACATGACCTGGCACCCCAAACACAAGCACCAGGATTTCACACAACAGGGTGTGAAACGACTTACATCTCACATGTGTGAGAAAGCCAGAGGTCACGTTTAGAAGGAGCCATCGCAGCCTGAATCTCAGATCACCAGTCAGCCACTCCACACAACACACATTGGACTAACTGCGTGGTCTGAGTGTAATTGTCAGTTGGCAACCTTCCAACCGCAGCGGTTAACGTTACCGCACACGCTTCTCCTCCCCACCTGAGCCCGGTCTCATGACACAGTCAAGAAGACCGGAGATGGGAGAGGGCGCAGGTAGCTGGTGCGGCCGGAGCCGCCCCTGGGCGAACCACCGCACCTGGCTCGGATCCCACGGAGTGGGAGTGCCATAAAGACCAAATTAAGAAGGAGCCATTGCAGCCTGTCTCTCAGTCCACCAGTCAGCCACTCCACACAAAACACACATTGGGCTGACGGCGCGGTCTGAGTTATCCCGTCAGTTGGCAACCTTCCAAGCCACGGCTTTTAGCGCACCGTGATAGTTTCAAGCGCGTCAGATTGTTTATAGTGAGGAATATACGCTGAGCTGCAGACCTCACTCTCTCCCCAACCCCCACCATCAGACACTGTCCGAGCCGGTCAGTTGCCTGATGTGGGAGTGGGCGCATTGGCTGACGGATCGGCGAACCCACCTTCGCGCGCCACACCACGACCTGTCCCCCCATAACACACACACCAGGATTCACAAACTCAGGGGATATGGAACAGCCATCGCCGTCTGACTCCCAGTCCACTGGTCAGCCACTCGACACACACAGCACATACACTGAGCCGACGGCGTGGTCTGGTGGAAGCGTCAGATTGGCAGACTTCCCAGCCATGGTTTCTAGGAAACCGTGATATACTCTGGTAAATGGTGATTGTAAGGGTGTTATCGATGTGTTCGTGTAGGTAGTGTGCGCTTATGTAGCTTAGCCTCCGATGGTTTACCGGAGGTTGTCGTGGAGACGCATGTGTCCTAATAGGCCCATGCGGTGTGTAAATGTGCGGGATCAGTGAGGGCAGTGAAGGCGGGCGCGTCGACTGTATGTCGGAGCCCCAGGCACTGGTTCACCAGCCTCCGTGCGATGGATTCGCAGGTGACCGACCAGGCCGATGCGTGAGTTGAAGTTGCGGGCGCAGTGTGGGCAGGAAAAATCGGCAGAGGCTGGAGGGATGTCATTCATGGTAGTGGGGGTGGCAGGATCTAAGAATGGCAGTAGCGGAGGGTGTGCATGGTCTATCGGTGTTGTTGACATTGTGGTGAATTCCGCTGTCATGGATGCGCATGTGACCGAATAGGCGCATGCGATGAGTGAATGCGTGAGGACAGTGAGGTCAGTGGAGGCGACGATCTCTGCTGTGTGATGGTGCTCCAGGCACTGGCTCTCCAGTCTCCGTACGATGTATTCGCAAGTGACCGAGCAGGCCGATACGTGAGGTGAATGTGCGGTCGCATTGAGTACAGTTTAGGAGAGATTCCCCATCGCTGATGGTGGTGGTGGTGATAGTGAAGGTGAAGGCGGTGGTGGTTGCGGTGGTGGGGGTAACAGGCGATGAGTAGATGGATGTGGTCTCTATGATGGTGGGAGTAATGGAATTAATGCCAGGAGTGAGGGTGGGGGAGTCAGAAGCAGGGTCAGCAGAATTTGACGTAGAAATTGAAATTGTCCGATTGTTGGTGCATTGCGTCCGAAGATGTCCAACCAGGCCGATTCGCGCGCGGAAGATGCATTGACAGCGCGGGCATATTGGCAGGTCCTGGGCATTGGCGGTGTTGGTCCGGCGTGCTGGTGACTTTCGTGCCGCTCTTTTGGCCTTGGCGGCGGCGATCCGGTTGGCCTCATAGATTGCTGAACCAGTCTTCACTGATCGTCTCCATGCCGGTTTATTCTGGGCGATGTCCTTTCAGGTGGCCGAGTTGATTTGCAATTGCTTCAGCGATTTCTTCAAAGTGTCCTCGTAGCGTCGTTTTTGACCTCCCTGCCGGCGAGAACCCGTAGCGACATCACCGTAGAAAAGTCGTTTGCGTAGTCGCTCGTCGTCCATTCTTACCAGGTGGCCGCTCCATCGCAGTTGCACTTGCCTCAGCATGGCATGGATGCTGAGGATTCCGGTCCGCTCCAGGACTTCCGTTTCGGGAAACCTGTCTTGCCATCTCACCTTCAGTATTTTGCGGAGGCAGCTGAGATGAAAGTGATTCAGCTTCCTGGCTTGGTTCGAGTAGACGGTCCAGGTTTCCGCTCCGTAAAGGAGTGTGGACAAGACGACGGCCTTGTACATCTTCAGTTTGGTGTTCAGGTGAATACCGTGGCGATTCCACACGGAGGCCTGCAGCCGGCCGAAGGCCTGACTAGCTTTGGAGATCCGTTGGGCAACCTCATCATCGATTCTCGGGTCGCGCGACATCGTGCTTCCTAGATAAGCGAAGGTTTCCACGTTTTTAAGTTGAGCACCGTTGAAATTGATTCGAGGAGCATTGTATTCCGCGCTGGGTGGCGGCTGGTGCATGAAAACCGTTATGGCTGTACTGATTGGTAATCCAAAATCGGCCCAGGCTTCAGCTAAAAGGTCCATGCTCCTTTGCATGTCCTCCTCCGTCACGTTGTTAAGGGCGCAGTCGTCCGCGAAGAGCAAGTCATGGACTGTAGTCGTAGACACGCGCGTTGGAGCCTGCATACGCCAACAGTTGAGAAGGTGCCCGTCAGTTCTGTAGGTGATGCGGATATCAGGCTGCTCATCACGGTAGGCATCCGTCAGCATAGCCGAGAACATGAGACTGAAGAGGGTGGGGGCCAGTACGCAGCCCTGCTTCACTCTGTTGGTCACTGCGAATGCTTCGGATACCGTCCCGTTGTCAGTGACGCGCGCCGTCATCCCCTCATGAAGCTGACGCACCATGTGCGTGAACCGCTCAGGACAACCAAATTTCTGCATGACTTTCCACAGTCCGTCACGATTCACCGTATCAAAGGCTTTCGTTAAATCCACGAAGGGAGTGTATAGGTGAGTTCGCATCTCCTGACACTTCTCTTGTAGCTGGCGGGCGGCAAAGATCCTATCGGTTGTCCCGCGGTGTCGGCGGAAACCACATTGGCTTTCAGGGAGCAGGCCCTGCTTTCGGTGACCGTTAAGACGATTGAGAAGGGTACGGGCGAAGATCTTCTGGGCGATGTTTATCAACGAGATGCCTCTATGATTATCACAGAGTTGCCGGTTCCCCTTCCGTTTGTAGAGATGGACGATGGTCGCGTCTTTGAAATCCTGAGGAACTTGTCCTTGCGCCACATCTCCTGGAAGAGTGTTGTGAGTTCTGCCATCAGCCGGGGCCCACCGTGCTTGTAGACTTCCGGTGGGATTGCGTCGGATCCCGGTGCTTTACCGCTGGAAATCTGCTGCACGGCCCGGATGGTTTCTGGTAGGGAAGGCGGGAAATCCAGGTCAATGTTCGTGTCCACTTAAGGGAACCGGACAATTGCAGCAACGGAGATGGCTGATGAGCAGTTAAGGAAATTTATAAAGTGCTCGGCCCAGCGCTTCAGAATTTGCGATTTCTCTGTCAGCAGTGTTGTGCCGTCAGAGCTGAGCAGCGGTGCGGACCCCTTGACACACGGGCCGTAGATGGCCTTGATGGCTTTGAAAATTTTTTTCATTTCATTGCGGTCCGCATACCCCTGGATTTCCTCAGCCTTTCGCATCATCCAGGCATCCTGCATCTCCCGCAGCCGTTGTTGTACAAGGCGCCTGGTATCTGAAGAAGGCTGCTTTGGTGGCGTCAGTCCGAAGGTCCATGTAGGCTTTGTGTAGTCTATTCTTCTCCGCGAGTAAGTTGCTGATGCCGGCGTCATTGTCGTCAAAGCAGTCCTGGTGTCGACGGTGTGCGCGTCCGAGGACATCGAGGGCGGTGGACTGGATTACATTTTGCAGTTGACACCATCGTGTCTTCTCGGTAGCGTTATCATCTGGAGTATGCAGATCCTCCAGTTTCTCGGTTATTTGGTTGCTAAAATCAAAACAGTGAGCAGGCAAATTTAATAAAAGAGTATTTAACTTACATGGTTTCCTCTTACCTTGTGGCCTTCGTCGGGAATTGCAGTCGGAGCCTTATCTGGGAGATGACGAGGCGGTGATCTGTCCAACCATCGGCATCGCGGATCGCCTTGGTTACCAGCACGTCCTGCCGATCTCGCCTCCGGACGAGAACATAGTCCAGCAGATGTCAGCGCTGTGACCGAGGGTGCATCCACGTGGCCTTCTCTCACGTCGGGAGGCGGAAGAAGGTGTTGGTCAGCAGGAGATGGTGTTTCGCACACGTGTGCAGAAAAAAAGAGGCTGTTATCGTAACAGCTACCGAGACCGTGGGGACCCAGCACTCCCTGCCAGGCAGCGTGGTACGTCCCGACGCGGGCATTGAAGTCACCAAGGACAATTAACTTGTCCACTTTCCGCACAGTCGCCAGCAAGGCGTGCAGGTCCTCGTAGAATTTGTCCTTCGCCGCATCAGAGCTCGTCATTGGGGGAGCGTAGGCGCTGATGATGGTGGCGAACTGGTTTCCCCGAAGAGGCAGGCGAAGGCTCATCAGGCGATCATTGATACCCTGCGGCAGACAGGGCAGACGTCCCACGATGTCGTTACGGATGGCAAAGGCAACACTAGCGTCTCGTCACTCTGCCTTTGGCCGGCCGCTCCAGAAGAAAGTGTAGCCGGCCCCCACTTCCTCCAGCTGACCCTGCTCAGAGAATCGGGTCTCGCTGAGCGCAGCAATGTCCACCTTGTAGCGCGGCAGTTCCCGAGCGACAAGCGCAGTCCTCCGTTCCGGCCGGTGGCTCCTAGGATTGTGTAAAAGGAAACGAACATTCCAGGCTGCTTGTGTGAGTGGACTCACCCGAGCAGCCTGGAGAGTATGGCGTGGGGGATGGGCACGGGGGGGATTGATGTTTGTTTGAGTTTTATGACCACGTAGTTTTTGATCTGCGAGCCGCGGCCGGCTGCAGAAGACGTGAGACCCAGCATTTTTTAGGGCACATTTTCTTGCCTCTTCCTCCGCAAGGAAGCAAGCAGTGCTGTCCCTAAATAGGGCTGCTCGGACATCCCAGACGGCTGCCAAACTCCACTATGGGTTATGGCTTTGTTTTAGTAACAGAACGACCCGAGTTAGCCTGGGCCGCCTACGGGGTTGCTGTTGCCCCCACCTTAGGACTTTTTGAGAGGGAAGATGTGGGATGTTCGGGAGTCAGACATAACGGGTGTGGAGGCACACACAACACCGGAGACCCTCACATGGTTTAGCCCGCCGGTCGTGACGGTTGCCCGGGGTGTGGC
The DNA here is from genome assembly GCA_017591395.1 of Schistocephalus solidus. Classification (NCBI taxonomy): domain Eukaryota; kingdom Metazoa; phylum Platyhelminthes; class Cestoda; order Diphyllobothriidea; family Diphyllobothriidae; genus Schistocephalus; species Schistocephalus solidus. The sequence goes on along the minus strand of WEDG01002090.1, from coordinate 4,116 downwards.
CGCTGGGAAGAACCCAACTTCGAGGAGCCACAGGTAAGAGTTGGGTGCCAGTTAGAGGCGGCCACAGGAGCATTCACCACCTGTACGAGACAAATGGAGCGACCAAATGCCAGCTGTGTGGTGCTGCCCCTAACTAGTACTCCTACAGGGGTATGCGGACCGCAATGAAATGAAAAACCTTTTCAAAGCCATCAAGGTCATATACGGCCCGTGTGTCAAGGGGTCCGCACCGCTGCTCAGCTCTGACGGCACAACACTGCTGACAGAGAAATCGCAAATTCTGAAGCGCTGGGCCGAGCACTTTATAAATGTCCTTAACTGCTCATCAGCCATCTCCGTTGCTGCAATTGTCCGGTTCCCTTAAGTGGACACGAACAATGACCTGGATTTCCCGCCTTCCCTACCAGAAACCATCCGGGCCGTGCAGCAGATTTCCAGCGGTAAAGCACCGGGATCCGACGCAATCCCACCGGAAGTCTACAAGCACGGTGGACCCCGGCTGATGGCAGAACTCACAACACTCTTCCAGGAGATGTGGCGCAAGGACAAGTTCCTCAGGATTTCAAAGACGCGACCATCGTCCATCTCTACAAACGGAAGGGAAACCGGAAACTCTGTGATAATCATAGAGGCATCTCGTTGATAAACATCGCCCAGAAGATCTTCGCCCGTACCCTTCTCAATCGTCTTAACGGTCACCGAAAGCAGGGCCTGCTCCCTGAAAGCCAATGTGGTTTCCGCCGACACCGCGGGACAACCGATAGGATCTTTGCCGCCCGCCAGCTACAAGAGAAGTGTCAGGAGATGCGAACTCACCTATACACTCCCTTCGTGGATTTAACGAAAGCCTTTGATACGGTGAATCGTGACGGACTGTGGAAAGTCATGCAGAAATTTGGTTGTCCTGAGCGGTTCACGCACATGGTGCGTCAGCTTCATGAGGGGATGACGGCGCGCGTCACTGACAACGGGACGGTATCCGAAGCATTCGCAGTGACCAACAGAGTGAAGCAGGGCTGCGTACTGGCCCCCACCCTCTTCAGTCTCATGTTCTCGGCTATGCTGATGGACGCCTACCGTGATGAGCAGCCTGGTATCCGCATCACCTACAGAACTAACGGGCACCTTCTCAACAGTCGGCGTATGCAGGCTCCAACGCGCGTGTCTACGACTACAGTCCATGACTTGCTCTTCGCGGACGACTGCGCCCTTAACAACGTGACGGAGGAGGACATGCAAAGGAGCATGGACCTTTTAGCTAAAGCCTGGGCCGATTTTGGATTACCAATCAGTACAGCCAAAACGGTTGTCATGCACCAGCCGCCACCCAGCACGGAATACAATGCTCCTCGAATCAATGTCAACGGTGCTCAACTCAAAAACGTGGAAACCTTCGCTTATTTAGGAAGCACGATGTCGCGCGACACGAGAATCGATGATGAGGTTGCCCATCGGATCTCCAAACCTAGTCAGGCCTTCGGCCGGCTGCAGGCTTCCGTGTGGAATCGCCACGGTATTCACCTGAACACCAAACTGAAGATGTACAAGGCCGTCGTCTTGTCCACACTCCTTTACGGAGCGGAAACCTGGACCGTCTACTCGAACCAACCCAGGAAGCTGAATCACTTTCATCTCAGCTGCCTCCACAGAATACTGAAGCTGAGATGGCAAGACAGGATCCCCGACACGGAAGTCCTGGAGCAGACCGGAATCCTCAGCATCCATGCCATGCTGAGGCAAGTGCAACTGCGATGGAGCAGCCACCTGGTAAGAATGGACGACGAGCGACTACGCAAACGACTTTTCTACGGTGATGTCGCTACGGGTTCTCGCCGGCAGGGAGGTCAAAAACGACGCTACGAGGACACTTTGAAGAAATCGCTGAAGCAACTGCAAATCAACTCGGCCACCTGAAAGGACATCGCCCAGGATAAACCGGCATGGAGACGATCAGTGAAGACTGGTTCAGCAATCTATGAGGCCAACCGGATCGCCGACGCCAAGGCCAAAAGAGCGGCACGAAAGTCACCAGCACCCCGGACCAACACCGCCAATGCCCAGGCCCTGCCAACATGCCCGCGCTGTCAATGCATCTTCCGCGCGCGAATCGGCCTGGTTGGACATCTTCGGACGCAATGCACCAACAATCGGACAATTCAAATTTCTACATCAAATTCTGCCAACCCTCCTTCTGACTCCCCCACCCTCACTCCTGGCATTAATTCCATTACTCCCACCATCATAGAGACCACATCCATCTACTCATCGCCTGTTACCCCAAACACCGCAGCGATGGGGAATCTCTCCTAAACTGTACTTAATGCGACCGCACATTCACCTCACGCATCGGCCTGCTCGGTCACTTGCGAATACATCGTACAGAGACCGGAGAGCCAGTGCCTGGAGCACCATCACACAGCAGAGATCTTCGCCTCCACTGCACTCACTGTCCTCGCGCATTCACTCATCGCATGGGCCTATTCGGTCACATGCGCATCCATGACAGCGGAATTCACCACAATGTCAACAACACCGATAGACCATGCACACCCTCCGCTTCTGCCATTCTTAGCGCCCCTGCCACTCCCACTACCATGAATGACAACCTCCCAGCCTCTACGGATTTCTCCTGCCCACACTGCGCCCGCAACTTCAACTCACGCATCGGCCTGGTCGGTCACCTGCGAATCCATCGCACGGAGGCTGGTGAACCAGTGCCTGGGGCTCTGACATACAGTCGACGCGCCCGCCTTCACTGCCCCCACTGCTCCCGCACATTTACACACCGCATGGGCCTATTAGGGCACATGCGTCTCAACGACAACCTCCGGTAAACCATCGGAGGCTAAGCTACATCAGCGCACACTACCTACACGAACACATCGATAACACCCTTACAATCACCATTTACCAGAGTATATCACGGTTTCCTAGAAACCGTGGCTGGGAGGTCTGCCAATCTGACGCTTCCACCAGACCACGCCGTCGGCTCAGCGTATGTGCTGTGTGTGTCGAGTGGCTGACCAGTGGACTGGGAGTCAGACGGCGATGGCTGTTCCATATCCCCTGAGTTTGTGAATCCTGGTGTGTGTGTTATGGGGGACAGGTCGTGGTGTGGTGGACGAAGGTGGGTTCGCCGATCCGTCAGCCAATGCGCCCACTCCCACATCAGGCAACTGACCGGCTCGGACAGTGTCTGATGGTGGGGGATTGGGGGAGAAGTGAGGTCGACAGCTCAGCGCATATTCCTCACTATAAACAATCTGACGCGCTTGAAACTATCACGGTGCGCTAAAAGCCGTGGCTTGGAAGGTTGCCAACTGACGGGATAACTCAGACCGCGCGGTCAGCCCAATGTGTGTTTTGTGTGGAGTGGCTGACTGGTGAACTGAGAGACAGGGCTGCAATGGCTCCTTCTTAATTTGGTCTTTATGGCACTCCCACTCCGTGGGATCCGAGCCAGGTGTGGTGGCACGCCCAGGGGCGGCTCCGGCCGCACCAGCTACCTGCGCACTCTCTCCCATCTCCGGTCTTCTTGACTCTGTCTTGACACCGGGCTCAGGTGGGGGAGGAGGAGAGTGCAGTAGCTGCAGCGCAAGACTACTATCACTTAAAACTAATTCACGCGCAAGTCACCGTCCCTGCACCACCTGGTGTGGAGCATACGGTGGACCTCGTCGAAATCGACGGTCGAACTGTCGTCGTGTGTGTGTGTGTGTGTGTGTGTGTGTGTGTGTGGGGGTGTAGGGGTACTAGTTAGGGGCAGCACCACACACCTTGCATTTGGTCGCTCCATTTGTCTCGTACAGGTGGTGAATGCTCCTGTGGCCGCCTCTAACTGGTACCCAACTCTCACCTGTGGCTCCTCGAAGTTGGGTTCTTCCCAGCGGCCACACCCCGGGCAACCGTCACGACCGGCGGGCTAAACCAGGTGAGGGGTCTCCCGGTGTTGTGTGTGCCTCCCACACCGGTATGTCTGACTCCCGAACTTCCCACCTCCCCTCTCAAAAGTCCTACGGTGGGGGCGACAGCAACCCCGTAGGCGGCCAGACTAACTCGGGTCGTTCTTCCACTAAAAGCCAAAACCGTGACCCATAGTGGAGTTCGGCAGCCGTC